>JAJEKB010021734.1:0-66457 GCA_022393335.1 Macrotrachela quadricornifera | reverse complement strand
CCATTCCATGCAATAGGATTGTTTCAAACAGGCTTTGAGCATTTATGAGCAGAGAAAATCGACCTGCAGTATTGCCGGAGTCGTGCAAGAAATGGTTCAAAATGAATCCAAACCATAATTCTAAGCTGAAATCGAGTAGGAAATTCGTAGAAGATTTTTTGTTTCTGACAGAGAATCGATAGAAAGTAAGCAGTGCATCAAATGAAAAGAGCGAAGGACTTTTTCTATGACTTCCAATCGTTGTTGAGCGACAAAAACCAGATTCTAATAGGAAGACACAGAAAAAATACCTGAGATTTCTGAGCCTCAAATACTACTGCCAAGAAATTGTCCCAATCACCTGAAGCTTACCGCTTCTTTTCTTCAAGGTCTGAAGTGGGTGTTTCAACATGATGATACGGATGACGTGTGTGTCTGAATTTCTTTTCATTCTTGATATTACGAATGCACTTCTAAACATTCGATTTTCAATCGATACTCGGCAACTCGACTCGACTCGACCCGAGTCAGATCTTTTTAAATGTCCATCGAGTCGAGTCGAGTCGAGTCGAGTCGGACTTTTTCTGACTCGTTTCGGTCTCTGATGCACATATACGAAAAGACCTAACATACACATTGAATTTACAATAGAAAATGATGAATAGACAAAGATTATGGATAAATATGATCAAGATTATAGAAAAAAAAGATCTATATCGTGTGAATTATAGTAGAGTAACAGATGGAAAAAAATGTAAAGAGAAAATATATGTGAATAAATAATACGTATTAATCACACGTTTATTTGATTGATCACATTTTATCTTGATGAACTGTCTCTTTTGTTTCATATATTGTTCTTTTTTTAGTGGTAAAAAAAGAAAATCTTTTTATTGAGGTTATTAGTGGAATTTAATAAAGGCTTTCTCTAACCCTATCTTTATAAATTTAAAGTGTAAACACGTCTCTGTTATTGGTACGAAAAAAAAACAAGTCTATTTACTCGAATCGTAACAAAGATATTCCATTTTTTCTTGATAAAGTGATCATTGCACCATTCTGCATCTAATTTTCAGTTGTATTGAGTCGTTTACAATTCGTACTATATCAAGGCTGATAGATCAGAAAGAAAAGTAAAATTATATTATGTGTTTTCTATTTTATATTATATAGTATAACAATCAGAACCAGCATTGATAGATATTATATCGAAGAGAATAAAAAAATCGTGATTCACTGATTATTTCAATTTGTTCTAAAAAAAACTATATAAATATAGAAATTTTATTTATTACAAGGCCATGTTTTATTTTAATTTGCAGACAAGTCCATTCAATGTGAATAAAGCTAATGACAATATTAATTTGTTTAACATAGATTGATTGTTAGTATATCGTTAAAAGCTTCTATAATATCAAAATGTTAAGATAATCTTAGAAGATTGAAAAATCCTTCCTTTTTTATATATGGTGGAATTACAACATCACGTACTTTCTTGCCAGATTTTCTAAGACTAAAGATTTTCATGCAACTTCATTTGATTATTATAAAAATTATATGAAAAATCATCATATCAAATATACCAGTCAATACATTCTATAGTCAATCATTTAAGCACATACATATATTTATATAACATGTTTTATTAACTCTAATAATAATATTTTGATGATCTTACAGTTTTACGTTGATTTTTGAATCATTCAATGATAACGTATCATTTTTCAATATAAATAACGTTTTACTTATCAACTTTACAATCATTTAATAATTCCAATATTATCGATATAGTTTTTCGAACTTAAATCATATGCTCTTGTAAAATAGAATGACTATTTTCATATATTGAAGTTTAATACCTTTGTGAAATGTATCACTCCTCGCAAGCATAAGACAACGCTAGATTAAGAAATCTTTAAAGACTTTTCAAGAAAAAATTGGTAAGGTAAACGATATTTTCTGAAAAAATTTTCCGTTAAAAAATAGGAAATGAATTTTAAACATTACTCAGAAAAATTACTCATAATTCATTCAAATATTTTTCGATAAAAAATAAAAAAAAGAGCATTTCGTATTTAAACTGTACAATGCCATAAATCTTATAAATCAATTACATATACTCATTTTCTCAAGTAAAAGATAGATAAAAATCCTTTTCCAAACATTTTTAAATAATAAAGAAAAAACTTTACTGTCCTCATATTAGTCTATGTATGTACCAGACTATTCTTTGTTCTTTGATTACTTTTCATTATTGTATACAAAACTCTATGCCAGCTCATATATTTTAAAAATGATAAGAATAAAGATGATATCGTAATTGATATTAATTAAATTATTGAATTTCTTCTTTCTCTTCGATATATTTTATCCAAATATAAGAGAGTCATTTAGTTATATGTTTTCGTTCTACTGTTGTTTGGTGTTATACATATATTATATTTATGTGATTTACTGCGAAATTCACCCATTCGCGCCGAACTCCTTCACAGGATAAACTTTATCAAAAATATTTTGACGTGTGATAAAACTCAAAACATGATACTAAGTAAATGTTCATACTGTACTCTTTGCATTCATAGCTAGTTTTTATTTTGTGCTTTGAAATCAAAAGTTGCGTAACTGTAGACAAAGCAATACCTTCGACCGTTATTCAAACTTTTTAGCAAGCTACTGCTTTCAATATTTTTAGAGAGACGAAACAAATCATTAAGAGCTTCACACATTTAGAAATGTGTATTTACTGTAAAATCATCATCGATGGAAATTCTCAAATACTTGTATCAAATTGTACTTGAAGTCATATTAATACTGGCAGATAATTGAAAATCTCTCCATCCCATATATGAAACACCCGACACGAAAGGGTTAAAACAAATTTTTGTAGATTCATTAAAGCACATTATCTCAAACAAAATAACTCAACTGAATGTTAGTTTTTATAATTAAATTTCTTTGAAAATTGAATCCATAATTACATATAAAATATTAGATTTTATTGAGATAAGATATAATGTAAATAGTAGTCGTATCAATAATATGATCAAATAAACTTTAGTTTGATGAAATATACATGTAGAGTTTTATTCGAGATAATATCGACATTCCGTATTTAATCTGTTATGCTTTTATCTGATTTAATATTAAAAAAAAATTAATGAAATTTACTTTAAAAACAGATACAATTTGTTTTGATATATACTAAAATAAATAGCATATCGACAATAATCAAACTGAACTATAGTTATTTCCTTCAAAATGTTTTTTACTTTATTAAAAAATCACTTTTACACATCATCAATACACTAGGTAAAACTATTTACAATTAAAATTCATTATGACTACGTTAGTTCATTTTTTTTTTATTATGATGAAACAAGTGTAAAAGTAGATCAAAGTTTATTGAAAATGATTACGTACTATTCATTTTATTTACTCAAGCGATTTTTTCTTGATCGACGTTAAATACCATTAAACTTGAGAAATATCTGTGGAAATTGATTTCTTTCCTTTTGATGATTTTGAAGAGAATTCAATATAATTTTTAATAATCATTTTTCTATAATGAACTATTATATCAAAACAAAACACAATTGAACTAAGCAAATATCACAACGGCGCTATTATTATTAATAATTCAATACGATAATATAAAATATTTTATTACATTACGTATTACGATATGTATAGATTGTAAGTCTTTTTTTCTATAAGATAGAATACAAATAGTTCGTATATCCAATTATATGTCTATGTACTATTCGATACTGTAAACTCATATATTTCTACTAATCTTCAATATTGATCTATGTATACCTTATGTTCATATTAAGGTAATAACATTTGTTGATTGCTAAAACTGCGAAATTTCATTTTCGGAAATGACTTTATTACAATAGAAGTATAAAACGATTATTATCAGATCAATTTGATATCATCAATCATCCTTAACTTCATCAATTTCTCATATAGATATATGGATAGATTACACGATTTATCTTCTGTTGATTATTTTCAGTCTCAATTGGTTATTTTTCTACAGAAAAATATAATTTTTACTACTCAGGATTTATTTTTCGTTGGTTAGTTGAATGAAAAAAATAGGATAGGTAAGCGTTATTGACACAATCAATAAAATATGAGAGCAAGATTCCAATAAATATGTAAAGATAATTAGTTTAGCTAGATATTTATATTTTTTTCTTTTTAGGTACAACTGCTGTTATATATAGGATGAATATGATATTTTTACCAGTTATAATGCCCATATAATGCTGATGAATGGCGAAGGAAAAGAGATCCATATCTTATTTAAAACTAAAGTTATCACATTTTTCGTAACAGTTGCTCGTAAATACCAAAAAATTTTTTGAACACATTTGGTTATTTTCGTTTTAAATAACACACAGACTTATTGACTTCCGTCATTGAGCCGTATTTATATTTATTCAATAAATTATAACAATTACATGTAAAAAGAAAGAATTTGAATATCCAGCCAGACTAATCGTCTTCACATGTTTAATGTTATATTTCTTTATTTTTTGTTCACGCATTTACCGAAATTTTATTCACATAATTTATTCATTGTCGTAATGACTCTCACTTATCCTATATCTTTATCAAATTAATCAACGAAAGGTTAATTCTCAAGTGACAAAAAGTGCAGATGAGATAGGAAAAAAGATTGTATCGACGGAAACAGAAGAAAAATTGTTGATTAAACAAACTCATATCGGAAAAGTAAATCGAAAATATCAAAGGCGAAAAAAGATCAAAGAAATAAAGCAAATTTAAAATGTGTAATAAGCAACTTTTCTACAAGCGAAAAGAAAAGATAGAAGATGAAACAAGAGATACTATTCTTAACAATATAGTACAACTTTTGCTCTCGAATGACTTTTATTAATTTTTTTGTTTCGTCGAAAGGTTAAATTCTAATAACCAAAAAAAATAGAACTCGAGCAATTAGCTTAATCGTATTGATTATCTCAAAGAATTTTCTTTCAAAGAAATTAACTGAAAATAGCTTAGCTATGTTTGTAATCTGTTATTTTTCGAAATATATAGACGTGTAATTAGAAGCAGGAAGTCATTGTTTATGTTATATTTATTGAACATCAACACAAAGTCGTATCATCTACTGTTTAAAATAAACTTCCCAGGCCAACTTTATTTCGTGATAATTAATGTTATACACAAGATAAAATTGGTATTACAAATATTCATTCGAAATGTGAAGAGCGTTCTTATCTTGGACATGCCATACAATATGCAACAAACCCAACAGACATAAAGGAGCTGCATAATCATCATGACGAAGAAATCAAATGTAAAGTTGAAGAAATTAGAATGAATTGAAAATGAAGCATCAAAATTTGTTCACAATCGGTGAAAATATTACTTTCAACTTCATCGCAAATTGCATTCGTTACGTGAATATTTCATGAAATAAATATTTCATTGAATAAGTATTATTTGATTGGTGTATTTAACGCTAATCAATCAAAATTGTTTATACTTCTTCTTTTCTTCCTAATTTTCTTTTCGATAAAGCGCGATCTAATCGAATTTCATTTCAACTTTCAAAGAAAAATCACAATTGTATCAATCAGAATGGGATGAGTCAAGGGTTGGTGCATTATCGTTTCATTGAAAAGCAATTCAATGAAGGTAAAAGCTTAACAGCATTTCAAAGGTGCCCGCGATGATGAAGATATGAGTTTTCAACGAAACGAGAACTAACTAGACGCGAAAACTAATTTTCAGTTTCAAACTTTGGTCCATTAATGTAATAGTGAAAAACCAAGTTTGTATTCCTTTTTGAAAGAAGTCACTAGAAAGACGTGTCATAAATCTAATCAGAAATATGTAGATTGATAAAGAAATCAATGCTCTTTCCAGCTCTGTATGAAAGAAAAGACGATTAAATATTTAAAAGACCAAAATTTCTCGGAAAAAAGCTGACAACCATGAATGCAAAAAGGTTCTTGAAAAAGTCTCTGAGAAATGACTTGGAAATTGCTAGGTAGAGAAAAAAAAATACTTTGACTATTTTGTAAGATTCATCGAATTTTTAGACAAGATGTTAAATAAATACAATAAAAACTATATAATTCCATAAAGTAATTGATATTCTATCTAATAATATCAAACTAAAAAAACTGCGATGCTCTATGTAGATACAGCAGACTTTAAAAAATTATCAAAAATAACTGAATCGAGTGGTGCATAGATTAGATGTTAGTTATAATACAAATATCGTTTCTATATAAATACTACACACATTTATCATATATTTTCTCTTGCAATACTATTAATGAGGCTTATTCTCATTTACCTTCTGGCTAGGAATTTACTTGAAAATTGGTCAAGGATCAAAGAGAAATTGTTAACAGATTAAAAAAAAACGATCAAAGAATCTTTAGACGCAAGCAAAATGGGAATACCACTCATTCTATCTAACTTTTACTGCATGATATATGTATGACATCTGGCTTGTTCAGAAAGAATATCAAAAAGAGAGAAATGCATAGTTAACACGTGCTTATACATTTTTATTTTTCTCTTTCTAAATTATGTATATTTTTAAACATTTCTATTCATTAACATCTAAGAAAACACAAAATATACAGTAAGAAAAGTTTTGATTTTTGATTTTTCTTAATTCACTTTTGATATCCATTACATATGATTAGTCATATAGAAAAAAAAAATACCCATTTTTATTTCTCACATGTTATATCTATAATATATAGATAAATAATATTTAATTAAGAAAAATATCGATCAAATATTTGTTGTCGACGTAAAATAATACGTAATATCGATTGTTTTTGTTTATAAGATAATTCTTGATTAAGAATAGGATTATTAAAAATAATTTCCATTCGATGACATGAACATTTTTTATTAATTTTTATTTTCTCAAGTAAATCATCAATATGTGGTTTTATACCTAATTCATTTTCATCTTTAAAATTTATATATATTTTATTATTTGAGATATTTAGTGATTGACATGGATTTGTTGTTTCATCGAGAAATGATAATGAAGTATTTATTGTACTATTAGATGAAGATTTACAGTTTAATGTAGGTTTAAATGAATCAAGAATACGTTGAATTAATTCACTTTTTGTTGTTTCTATACTTTTTATATCTGATAATGATGATAATTGATCGGATGTATTTGAAATTGGAATATTCGATTTAGTTAAATTTTGTAGAGAAATTGTGGAAAGATTTTTAAATTTCTAAATTAGTTAATTAGATTAGATTATGGTACAAGAATATTTTGAATAGATGAAAGATTAGAAAAAAGTTTGTTACTAGTCTATTTTTTTATTTCAATACCAATGATAATTGTTCAGACTGTATTGAGAGATTATCTTCTATGATATTTTTTTGTTTATTAATATTATCTTGTGGAGTGTAAGGAGAATTTATTGGAAGTAACTTTTGATATTTATTACTTTCATCTAGAATAGATACAATAAATTTTATATTATAATTTCTTATTTAATACATTTATCGAATTCTTTATCTTCATCAGACATTTTTTATTAAGAATATATCATTATATATTTAACAAAAGTTTATATTGAGTATTATCATTTGTAATAATCGTTTATAGTAGAAAATAATTGGGAGATCAAACAAATTTTTTTTTATGTTCTATATGGCGCCTTTTTCTTAGCGTTTTTACATAGATTATGGAAAGAGTATAGCTATTATAATTCGATTAAATCGCAGCTGTTGTGAGAGTTAATCTTGATATACTTAACACCTAATCATTTATTTATGATTGATATCTCATTAGGAAGCATATTGTGTGAACAATTTTATATTTGTTGATTTTCGTTTTAGATTAAGTTAAAATGATGGCTAATGGTGAACGAAAATTAGCCACATCATCATTAATTCCATTGGAAATCGATCCTGGTAAAAAAAAAATTAATTTAAATTATTATGTTTTTCAATATATGTGGATATTTTAGCAAGTATATTGAGTTTATCAAAAGGTGTCATATTTGATACAATTGTTCATAATATTGAATATACATTAAATAATCGACGTTCAGAACCTTTATCATGGAAACTTAGCGGAATGTCTCTTATTTGTGATCCAAGTCGAAATAAAAAATTTGCACAAAAACGTCAAAAAATGCAGGTAAATCATAATATTTTTATATATTAAAATATTATCTATTTTATTAATATATGAGAGAATAGTGTGTACCAAATTCGACGAATATTCAATAATTCTAATTCCCAATTAGCTCATTGGATGTCTGAGAGCAAAAAATAACTAGAATCATACCCAAGATTTCTACTTTGTTACTAAGAACGGTCAATCTTGATATACATTCTTTTCTTTCTGTATATACAAGTGATGAATCATCTATATTAATACATTAGAAAAATAGGTTGGAAACATTTGTTTCTATCAGACAATAAAACTCATTCTTCATATGTCTTGTTTAATGTATAAACTAGTGTGTTCCATCGGTTATTTGTACTCAAATATATCATTCAAAACTTGTAAAAACCGAATCTGGTATATTGACAACACCAGGTCGAAAAATTATTATTCCAACTGTTCCACCTACACGATTAACAGGTATTTTTGTCTGTCGATCAATCGATGAATTATTACACATGGAATCATCTAATACAGAAACTGTTCATTTTATACAATATAAAGTATAAAAAAATTTTCTTTTATCTATAAAAAAAAAAAGTAAGAAAAATAATTTCATATATTTTTAGTTATTATGTTATGAACGTATTGCAACACGTGAACTTGTAAATGGACCAAAATTATCATCGATTAACGATAAAATAATTGTAAGATTATTATGATTAAATTTAATCAATGTTAAAAAAAAACTGTTTTTTTCTTTGCTTTATAATTTAGAAAACTGTTTTTGATTTTGAACTAACTCAAAATAATGGTTTTCCACGACAATTATTACCTGTTGCAATCATATCATTTTCAAGAGAAGATGGTTGTGATTTATGTTCATCAATTCGAAAATTTCTTGAATTAGATGAACATAAAATATTTGATAAGTAAAAAAAGAAAAAATAAAACAAAAAAAAATTTAACAATATAAATTTATTCATAGATCATATCTTATAACATCTAAAAATCCTGAAATAGATCGTTTACGTGAAGAACAAGAAAGAAAAGAAGATGCTGAAGCTGAACAAGATTTAACTTGGGAAAAAATTCTTCAACGACCACCACTTGCTGATTTATCGAAAAAAGCCACTGGTATACTTTAAACTTAATATATATCGTTTTTCTTTTCACATATTTATTTACTTTTATTTTCTAGATAGTGGAAATGCTCGACCAACATCAATACCACAACCATCTTTACGTGTACCTCCATTGAAAATAAAACTTTCTCGTCCAGAAAAAATAGTAAAACCATCTGTTTCTTCTCTACCACTCGATTCAAAATTTAAATGTTTACTCAAATTGGATAAAATTGATTTATCTTTATATGATATTAGTAATATATCAACAATGTCACAAATAAAACATAAAAAATTAAATGAATCATCAACATCATTAGATTCAATAAATAATAAAACAAAATCATTTACTATTACTAAATCATATGATCATCATAAATTATTAAAACGTTTAAATACATCTGAAACAAAGAAACAATCATCACCTTCTTCAAATACTTCCAAAGAAAAAAAGAATTATGAATCAATGTCTATTCGTTCATCAACAAGTGATATCACTTTACCATTTATTAAAAATAAAAAAGCAAGTATATCTTTATCTTCTTCTTCAATGTCACCAATATATAGACCAAATCGAACTATTCAAAATCGTATAGGTTTGTTTCAAAATAATCAAAACTATTTATTAATAAAATAGCTTGTTATTTTAATAGTTGACAAAACTATAACTAAAAACAAAGTTAAAAGACCTGTTTTACCATCTCAATATAATTGTTCAATATCATTGTCTCGAATTGATTTGTCTATGTACAATCTTGATTTATCTTCTATTGTTACTTCTAAAAATATTCATCCTATGGATATAGAATCAACAATAACAGGTAAATTTATTTCTACTTAAATAAATTTTATATGATATAATCTTATGTTTTTAGTATCACCATCTTGCTCAACATTATCCGAACAACCAGTAGAATCTACAAACATGATAGATGAACTAGAGAGTAACCAAGGTATGTAATATTTTTTGAGTTTAATATTAGATAGTTTTCCATAATAGACAAATAGAAGAATATTTCTCATGAAAAAAAAAACAGGACAAATTGAGCAAAATTATTTTCGATATCAAAAAATAATCAGTAGTAATAATTTCATTTCTTTACAATATTTCAAAAATAATGATAATCATACTTTTCACTACTATTATAATAGATGATTAAATAAATACACTTTATTATAGATAATATTCATTCAATATTTACAATGGAACAAGAAACTACTCCTGAGCTTGAGGAAGATAGTATTGGAAATACTCAACAATTCGATGATATAAATATAGATGAAGTTTTACCAAATATTCTTGATGAATTTTTAACACCAGATATCAATGAATCATTATCAATTACTAGTAATGATGTTTTACTACCGTCTACGAACGAAATTTTACCACAAATTACAAATGATTCTATATTGCCAGCAACTGATGATGTTTCATCTATTTCTATTAATGAAATTCTAACACAACTTGTTAATAACGTTGTAGCAGAAGCTACTGATGAGCCTTTACCGGCTAAAATCAATGAAATTCTACCAGCAGCTACTCATGAATTCTTACCATCTACTACCGATGAAATTTTATTATCTGTTACGAACAATGTTGTATCAATTACTCCAGATGAAGAAAATACTAAATCACTATCACCTAATACATGTACTGCATTTTCTCCAGAATTACCACCACTTGATGATGATCCAGTATTCTTTTCTATTGAAAGTCCGCAAATTCCTATTACTGATATTTCGGATACAATTCCACAAGGTTGTATTATTATTGTACCATGTTCAGATGATGAAGATGATATTAGTGATGAAATAAATTATACTAAAAATAGTACTATTAATGATACAGAAAATAAACTTATTCAACCATTATCTCCTTTACTTGAAAATAATACTTCTTCAACTTTATTTAATCCATCATCGGCACGAGGTAATCTATTATTTTTAATTTATTTATTTTCTCTAGATAATTTTTATTTAAAGCTCTTATAAATGCTAGTTGTTTCGATTCTCATCGTTTATCAACTTCATCATCATGTTCATCAATATCTGTAATTTAAATTAAAATACCGTTTTGTTTTTATAAATATTTTTCTTTCAGACATCTGTTCTTCCTAACCAAAGTCCTCGATCATTACTTCATTTAACTGAAATTTTAATACCAAAAAAAATTTTAAATAAAAAACAAAATAAATCATCTGAAAGAATAAATTTTAATCGATTTAATTTATGTATACCATTACTTGCTCATGAACCATTAATTGATCCTCGTTTAATATATCGTTTACAAGCAATAACAACAGATCTTCGTTGGCCTAGTCCTTGTAATCAATGTTCAATATCAACACATCTTCCATCATTATTTACTTCTTCAACTCAAATGATATCATACGATAGAAAATATTCACCTAGTTTTATTGATCCACGTCGTGATTCATTAAAAAATGTTATATTAAATAATATATATCAACGTATAAAAATATTAATACCAAATGAATTTTTAATAAATTCAAATCAATTTCAAAAACTTTTATTTGAACAAACAATATTTAAAACCAATTGTTCATTACATCTTGAATATTTATTAGACAAAATAAAAATAATTGATGATATGAGTTTTTTTCATATGATTAAAACTAATGATGAATTTCAATTATCATCTTCTCTCTTACAACTTATTTTTAATTAAAATAATTCATTATACTTTATACAGATAAATAAATAAAGACATAGCTTTTTTTTGGCTATGTATGTAAACTTTAGTTATTTCTCGACAAAACATTTCTCGTTTTTTCTCTTTCTCGATGTTCGTATCGATAGTTAACATGTATTATACTATAGATATACACATATGTAAGTGTATATATATATATATATGAAGAAGTTTGTCACTTTTTTCTTGTTGTGTTATTATTGTTCTTGTTCTTGTTAAACTAAAAGTCTTTCCATAGATTTCCATTCTTTTGTTCCTTTTTTTGCTTAGTTTAGTTATGAAGAAAACAGTACTGATAAATAAACATAAAAAAAAAGAAAACTTTTTGTAAAATTATATCATGTAACGTTAGATATCTTGCTTGTGTAGATAAGTAAATCTTGTAGTATCAAATGGTTAACATTCATCAGATAAGAAAAAAGATTTTCTTTTAAATTTTTAAAGAATTGATATACTAATAATAATTAAATTATTAAATGATATTCTATATTAAAAGAAAAAAAAATACGAAGAATTTTATGTAAAAATATTGTTTTTTATGATTATTAATTTAGTTATATTAAATATGTTTATGTAAAAATTTTTTCAGATAATGGTATATCATAAAAGAACTAAAATAGAGTAAACGTTTAAAATAGAATATAAAATTAATTTTAACAATTAATGATAATCTTTTTTGAAAATATATTACAATACAATATCTTTAGAATGCATTTCGTCGAAAAATTAATTTATATATATATATATAGAGCATTTGTGATTCATCCGCGAAATTCTTTTTTCTTTTTTACATTTTCATTTTGTGAAATACTAACGCAGCTGATAACACTTTTTTGGGGTCAGACTTCTTTTGTGCGTACTTTTCCTTTTGCGTATGTTAAAATTTGTATGTTGTTGATAAACGAGGATACATATAAAAAAATGAACATCTCTCATCATGCACGATGGGTCGTGAAACAAGACGATCTTGAAGAAATAAGTCATTATATTTATGCTATTGTTTATCCTATTGTTTTTCTACTTGGTATTATTGGTAACCTACTTTCATCATTACTATTCTCTATAACTAAATTAAATCGTACATCATGTGGTATTTATTTTCTTCTACTCGCTATATCCGATTCAATTGCATTAATTGGTGGTCTTCATCATTGTTTAACAATTGGATATAATGTTCAAGTACGAAGTGGTGTTTACTGTCGTGCTCGTAATTTTCTATTATATATTTCTATGGATATGACTTCATGGATGATAGTTGCTATATCAATTGATCGTTTTTTTAAAGTCAAACATCCTATTAAAGCACGAATATATGCTACAAGAAAATTAGCAATTATTATTTCATGTGTAATGACTATGGTTTTTATATTAAAAAATTTTCATTTAGCAACAGCTTTTATTGGAGATTTTACACCTAATGCTGCTGATAATTGTGATCCAAATCCAGCTCATCCACATTATAAATCATTTTTTAATAATATTTGGCCATGGATTGATCTGGTAATATTTGCTTTATTACCATTTATTATTGTTGTATTATGTAATGCATTTATAATTTATGATCAATATAATCGACGTGTAAAACTTCGTAAACGTAGTCTTGATCGTTCATTAATTACATTACTTTTAGTTAGTGCTATTTTTTTTATTGTTTGTAATCTTCCAATAACAATCTTAGGTGTAATTTATCCCTATATTTCATTATCATATGATACAAATGATATGTATGATGGAGTTGCATTTGCATATGATCTTTTACGATTACCATCATATGCTTCATTAGCATTAAATTTTTATTTATATTATTATTCATCAAGTATATTTCGGCAACAAGTTGTTCTTCTATTTAAACGTATATTTCGAATTGAATCAAAAACAAATGATATTGAATTATCAAATCGAACATATACAGATCAAAGTCGTTCAGAAAGTCGACTTGATTCAATTGACGAATCTGATGAATATCAGCAAACACCTGTTCCCTCATTTCCAGGCAGTAGTTTTATTGCCAATTATTATCGTCAAAATTAGTTAACTCATTATTTTTATATAAAGTTACTTTTTCTTTTGTTATATATATTCATAATCTGTTTCAGTTACGTTTTCTTGTGTATTAAATATTAATGATATATATATATATATATATATATTTGTAAGAAAATAGGCATCAATTTGATTGATATAAAATAAAAAAATTCTCTTTAACTTTCGAACTATCATATATTGACAAATGATCATAGTCTATCTTAATTATTACAAAGAAGTTTGCACTGTTTTATACTGTTGAGTATATCTCAAACAAAGCTTCGAGAAATGTTTATACACATTTTTTTCACTAATAATAACCAGAAAATTTTTACGGTGTGAATGTTTTCAAATTTCATATAGATAATAAATAAAAACGTCTCGTACAAACTTTCAATTACACAAAACGATATGAACATTATTGGTATGGAGTAACGTTAGTAATAGATTAAAATTAATTAATGAATAATTCATTTTTGAAAGATTCTTGTTAATAAATCGTAGTCTTCAATGAAAGTTAAGCATTGATAAACACATATATTTTTTTTTTTATTTTGATAAAAAATTTCGCCTTATCTCTGAAGTTGTTTTTTGAAAGACTAAGAATTATTTGCCTTTATTAAATTTAAAATTAACCTTTACAATATACTGATAAAACAATCTCTAACCATCTTTCTTTGTTATACAATAAGTTAATTCTTGTTAGAATTATATTAAAGATTTTTAAAAATAAATATTCATGTTTTAATAAAATCAACATTAAAATATCGTTTTACTATTACATTTTAAACGAAATTTTAACTTTTAGTTTTTTTTCCTTTTTTTATTTAATAAAAATATAATCTATTTTTCTACTGCATAACGAACAAGTCCATCGTAAGTTTTTGTCATTTTTTTACTTAAAAATTGCGCATAAACAATTATTTCTTGATGTGGTACATAAATTTGTTGTTTGAACGTATCATTTTTTAATATAATTTCATCTAACCAAATACCATCAAGTGAAATACGTGCACTAAATGCATTAGGAATACGACAACGAATAGTTACTTTTGTTCCACGTTTAAGTATACCATCAAGTGGTGATAATATTTGACATTTATATTCAGTAAATTTTCCAAAAGTCATTGGTAATGTTTTTCCTCTAATTAAATCTTTTGAAGGTACTTGTACACCTAATTCAATAACATTTTTTAATAAATTTATTGTTGATTTATAATTAGCATAAATAATCAATGTATGAAAACCACTTTTATGTGGTGCAAATAAACATTGCCATACTTGTCGAGTAAAATCATATTGAGTAAGACTAGTACTTCGAATATCATCTTTAATTGAACATGTTAATTGTATATCATTTGGTGCTTGAATTAATACTTCAGCAAGTGATTGATTAGCACTAAAAGAAACAATACTTGAAAAACGAGGAGATATAATATTAAGACCAAATATAAAATAATATGAATGTATATGTGGAAGACGAATATAATCATCCATTGTAATTGGTTTTGAAAGTAATTGCCATCGAGATTCTTCTGGTAAATGATTATAAATCATATGTTCAGGATGAGTTAAAAAATAATGAGGTTTAAGATCTTTTTTATATTCATGATTACTATCAATATATCCAGTTCCCCATGCTGAATCAATTAAATACCAATAATTATTATTTAATTGTATAGCATTCCACGTATGATTTGTTTGAGAGAATATTGGTTGATTTATCTTAAAACTATAATCTTTTGCATAACCACTAATTTTTTCACATGGAATATTAAGACCATCACATAATGTTTTGAAAATTGAAGCATAACCTTCACATGTACTTTTACCGGTACGAAAAACATCTTCTGCTTTTTGATGTCGATTATAACTATTAAAATCTGCATCAATATCATATCGAATATTTTGAGAAAGCCAATAGTAAATAATCCAAACACGATCAATAATATTCTTTTCTGATGTTATATCTCCAATTAATGTAATTAAATGATTAAGAGATGAAGCTTTCCATGCATCAATTTTCTCACGATAGAATGTATTATCAATTATCATTTGACGTTTTTGACAAAATTTTAAATTAAAAGCATTTGAATCTGAAGGACGTATATCAACAGGATTATTATTTATAATTAATTTTGTTGATATAATATCTTCATCAATTTTATTGTCTTGTTCATTAGTTTCAATAGATTGAGTTAAATCACTAGATATTCTTTGTTTTTTCTGTATTCGTTTTGAATTTCTACTTTTCGAACGACTACATCGACGAGAACGATGATAAACTGGAACAGGACTTAAAGAACGATATGGATTAATATATGCTGAAGCAAAATTAATAAAAGGTGGTTTATCTTCGATAAATTTTTTCCGATGAGATTTTCGTTTTTGTTCTAAACGAGATGGATTTGGTGTAGTTGTAGATGATTTCAATGTATAAACTGGTACCGATCTCGGTCGAGTTCTACTTAATGGTATCGGTGAACGAACATTTTCCAATTGTGTTATTAAAGTCGAACTAATTACCATGTTTAACTTTTCGATTGTGTATGTATGTTAAAATTACATAGAAACAAATATTTCAATTTTGAAAACAGTAACAAATTGTTATGTCAATAGTATAGAAAAAAATCTTTTGTACATAATCATCAATTTCAAAGAATATAAAATAGACATATAATTCAAATTGACAAAGAAAAGAATAATGTCCATTACTCTTTTCCTTTCTTTTACTTTAGGCTATGTAATGATCAATTAAATAAGTTGTCATTCACTATGTGTCTATAGACATTTGATGTTTTTATTGCAATACTATTGAATAAAATCATTTTTAGAGAAAGAAAACGTAAAATATACCGTTTCCTATATGAAAATAACAACATGTTGATATAGTCAAACGATTTCAATAGTTTTAAGATTTCATCAAGAAAATAGTTTACTATACATAGATATTAATTATTATAAATTAATATATTGTTATTTAGTGAATATAATGTATCATTAATAGTATAGAAATAGCAGGATAAAGACAAAAATTAGTGCCAATATTAGAGTTTCACATTTCCAGATAGTACAAATGTAAAAATGGTAACTCCAGCTGTGTTTCCAAATTATCATACAGGATTAAAACCATTATATCATCAGATGTATGCAAAGGCTTCTATATCTTTTTGAGAAGTTCTACCTTTGTAATTCTTGAGATTGAAGATATTACACAATTTTTTATTTCAATAAGCCAGCAAATCTCAGACTTTAAAGTGTCAATATTTCTTAAAATAGATTTAGGGATTTTTTTATTATCTATCTATTAATTTAACAATTCCGAAACAGTGTCTTATATATCGTTCTAATTTAATCTTTTAGTTTGAAAGTTAATAAAGGTCAACTTATGAAATTTTATAAGAATGATTTTCAAATATACGTAAAACACTATAGACTATCTATATAACATTCAGAGACAAAGAACAAGAAACTTATCAAAAAAAATGGTACTGCATTACATCGTTATGACGAAGGCAGATATGTCCATAGATTTCGAGTAATACATGCATTGAACATGACTTAAGATGAAATGTAATAAATATTTTCAACCATATATTCTGCAAAATTCAACAAATATTTCAGACATAGCATAAAATGCTTTGATTACAGCAAGATGTCTCTTATCAAGTAGTACTTATTTTATATTACAATCAGGTCAGAGGTGAAAATATTATCGCAAACAAATATTCCATTTACTATGAATATTTTTTTCAATTCTACACTTATGATCATGATTATAAGTTATAACACTTGTTTTGATTCACACGCTTTGTATTTTTGTTTCGTTTTCCTTTAATACATTTCTCATTAAATATTTTTAACTAAAAAAAAATGAATAAGACATGCACTGACACTCCACAGTTAATGTCTACATTACCATTAGCTATACATAATGAACTTGAAGAATTAATTCATCATATGTATATGATTATTTATCCTATCATTTTCACTATTGGTCTCACTGGTAATTTACTTTCATCATTATTGTTCTCTATGACTGAATTAAGTCAAACTTCGTGTGGTATTTATTTTCTTCTACTTGCTATTTCCAATTCATTAGCATTAGTTGGTGGTCTTCATCATTGTTTAACAATTGGATATCATATTCGAGTACCTAATGCTGCTTACTGTCGTGCTCGTAATTTTCTTTTATATATTTCTATGGATATGGCTTCATGGATGGTAGTTGCTATATCAATTGATCGTTTTTTTAAAGTCAAATATCCTATTAAAGCACGAATATATGCTACAAGAAAATTAGCAATTATTATTTCATGTATAATAACTATGATTTTTATATTAAAAAATTTTCATTTAGCAACAGCTTTTATTGGAGATTTTACACCTAATGCTGCTGATAATTGTGATCCAAATCCAGCTTATCTAACATATGTATTCTTTTTTAAAAATATTTGGCCATGGATTGATCTTATAACATTTGCTTTATTACCTTTTATTATCGTCACGTCTTCTAATATTTATATTATATATAATCAATATAAACGTCGTTCAAAATTTGGTCAACGAAAACTTGATCGTTCATTAATTAAATTTCTTTTAATTAGTTCAATATCGTTTATTATTTGTAATTTTCCAGTATCGATAACGATTGTTATTTATCCATATATTTCAAGAAATTATAGTAAAAAAGAACAATATAGTGAAATTGCATTTATATTTGATCTTTTACGATTACCATCATATGGTTCATTAGCATTAAATTTTTATTTATATTATTATTCATCAAGTATATATCGACAACAAGTAATTCTTTTATGTAAACGTATATTTCGAATTTTATTGAAAACAAATGAAGATCATATTCAAATGAATCAAATCGATAAAGTACAATGTCAACGACCAGTGAATTTATGTGAAGAATCAGAAGAAAAATAAATAATCTAAAATTTTTTTATATGTTATCATTTTTTGTAATAGATTTTTATTTCAAAAGCATGCGACATCTATCAGACATTTTTTATTATTCGTCAACATTTAAATGAAAATAAATGAGAAATAAAACAACTTTTTTATCAACAGATCTTTTTCTTTCTTTTTTTTTTTATTACAAAAGGTAGTTTGTATATTTCATTGTCATATATATATATACACAGTTTCGGTTGAGTAAACATTTACTTTTAGACATGAATTTTTTTCTGACAATTATTCTCATTTCATCATTAATTTGTAAGTTCTATTTTATTAATCATTTTATTTGAAAATAATAATTTTATCCTACATAGATTCGATTCAAGCTGGTGAGTGTCAAGTACATAATCAACCAGATTATTTATCAGTAATTACGAATAATGATGATGACAATACAAATTCAATAACAGTATCAAATTTTGCTAATAATCTAGCGACACTTTTGGGTTTGACACCAGACCAAGTAAAGAAAATTTTTTTGGAAAAAAATTTTGAATTTTTATTTGTTTATAAAAATATATTAGACTGAAAAACCAGAACCATCATTATTTTATTCAACTAGTACACTTCGAATTCCACGATTAACTTGGTTATTTCATATCGAAGGACTTGATCGATTATATAATACAAGTATTACATTACAAGATGTAAGTTAAAATATACTTTCAATTAATTCTTCAATATATATATATTAAAATATTTTAGAATGGAGAATTTGATATTGATTCAATTCGTTCAAAATTAAGTCAAGTTGGTAGTAGTGATGCTTTAAATGTTGGTTCAATTTTGATTGTAAGTATTTATTAGATTAGTATAATTTCTATAAATGAATATTTTAAGACTTCGGACTCGGATATGAATAATCTTGAAAAAACACTTCAAGATCAAATATCACAAATGGATAAACAAGTAAATAAATTGTTTAAATATTATAGAAATAAATTTTATTTATTCTTTTTAAAGGCATCAATAAAATATATTGTTATTCTTTGTGATGACTGTAAAAATGATGAATCAGTTGAACATTTACAAAAACAATTAAAGACAGCAATTGATAAAGTAAATCTATTGAATTTAAAAGAAAAACATTCTATGATAATTTTAATATTCATAGATAATTGCAAATGATCCTCAAACATTAGCTATGACATTAACAACAAAAGAAAGTGCACGTGTACGTCGAGCTATACAAGCTGACAGAGTCGTAAGTTCTTAACTTTATTTATTATCTATATATGAAAATAAAACAATTAATCATTAGAGTTCAAATATAACAATTGCAACAATGTATTCTGACGAATATCCAATAATGTTTAATCTATTTTTTTGGACAACATTGGTATTTGCATTAATTATTATCAGTATAGTTTATGTATTTTTAACATTGGATCCAGGTGCAGATACAATTATTTATCGTATGACAGCACCAAGATTAAAAGTTGATTAAACTATTCATTTTTTTCATTTAATGGCATTTTAATTTTTTCTTTTTCTTCATTCTTATTTATATATCTAACCTAAAAATTTGATGTGTACTTGAACTATTTTTTAATATATCTTTGTTCCTTTGTGTTCTTGTTGTTCGTTCAGTTTCGTGATGCCTCTTCATTTGATTAAAGAACCAGTTAGTCATTCCATAAATATATTTGATTATTATAGATTGAAAACGTTTATTTATATAAAAACAAGAACAATTATAGGTGTATTTTTAGGTAGTATCATAGACGGTGGAGCCAGTAGGCCTGTGTAGGCTTGAACCAGTAAAGATAAAGGTATGGTTAGCTTCGATTTAACATAGAAAATTTCTAATAATTGTAAATTCTTATGTTTTACTGATAAAAGTCTCTTAATCATGAGTTTGGTCGACATTTTATTTTTTACAAAATCGTACCCGGTAGTCCACAGATTGACTTTTGTTGATGTCTTCGTCTACATCCAATTCTTTATTTTCAATCATATGTGGTGGAGCCGTGAGCTCCAAATAGGTTTAAGCCTACTTTAGATCGGAGAAGGATAGGTTTGAGTCACGCAAGATAAAGTTTTGAGTAGGTTCAAACCTATTCTAGATTGGACAAATCAAAATGTGTAAATTGGCTCGGTTTTATGTAACAAATTTCTATTACTGTTTAATTTTCATGTTTTTCGGACAGATAACACGTTTTTAAAAGAATAATCTACATTGTATCTCCTATCAATAATAAGCAATGGAGTCATAAGGTTATGGAAAACTTAAAACCAATCATGGATTCAGACTTCATAGGCTAGGATAGGCTAAAATATTTGTTTTCCCTTCTGTAGATTAACTTATTTGTACAATGTATCAATATAATTGTACAAATATAAATATTTCTGTTGCCTAGGACGGAGCAGACCAGAAACCCTTTCTTGCAATCTAAAACCGGACGAATGGATTACGACTTCAATTAAGTCGAAGCCTAGATGTGCCCATGTAAAAAATTTCTATAAATTTAACGAAAATTCATGTTATTTTTATGACCGTGAAAATGTGTTTAAAATATGCTATTTAACAAAGTCTCAAGCACTATTTTACGTTAATTTCATTTTAGTGAGAAAACACGCATGAGACTCCATTAAAAAAAATTTTAACGCATTTTTACGCTCAAAAAGTTAACGTTAATTTCCATTCAATCGTTAAATTTAAAGAAACTTTTACATGAGTGGCAGTTATATTTTGACCGGTTTCTGATCGGTTGGTTCGAGAATAACGGACTCTAGCTAAAAATCAAAGACAATTATAACTTGATTATGACAATATTATTGACAAGATTGCTTGTGAAATGCGTAGGATGTACTAGACATGACATCAAAGTAATCAATCGACAAAAAGATGTATCAACTTCGAAGCAATTAGCACATGAGAGTTTAAAAATTCTATGCAAAGACAAAGACTACAGATTCATCTTCAGCTCCTACAGTCTGGAATGTGATGAGTACTATTGTAAGAGCAAAATTCAGTAAATGCGAACGTTAACTTATTTCTTTAGGTGCACACTTTTAAAAATATTTTACAATTTCTTTTCCGATCTGCATCGGTATCATATGATGTGTGTTATAAATTCAAATTAAGTAGTTCTTACTATGTTTTGATTAAGTGCCAAAAAAATTGTCCTTTTCCTGTTCTCAATCTCTCGAAGATGAACCAATAAAAAGTTTTGAGCCTACCCTAGAATCAAAATGCTCCGCCGCCCCTTTTCATAGGCTATCATTTCCGATACAAAACAATTTCAAAAGAATATTTATATAAGAAAATTCTTATAGATGAAGGTGGATAAATTATTTTATGACATATCTATGTATGTCAATTTTGATTTTACTGAACTGAATGTGTTTGAAAATTTAGACGATGTTTAACAAAGCACAATATAATAGAATTTGAGCGACGTTTTTCAAACGTAAAATCAATAACGAAGAGACGCTTGAAGTTCTAGTTGATCTATCTGAAAATATGTTTCAATTTTATCATTGTAGAAGTGAATAGTTTGTTTAGAACTATTTTCCAACAATTGGTTAAAAAATGTTCCTTCGAAAAAAGGTACAGTCTGCACTTTGTTTTTCATTATAGACATGTAATTGAAACGATCACCATTCTTTACCGTTCAAACCAAAATAAATAAAGAGACACATCCCAACATTATGTTCAAACTAAATAATTTCTACAGCATCATAATCACCATTACCTTCATCACTATGAACAGTGCAACTTCCATTCCTATGAGTAGGAGCATTATGGAAAACTTTTTCTTAAACAGTTATAAGCAGAGTTCTACTTTTGAGTAGTACTGTTCAGTTTTTCAGGACATAGAATATGATTACGTATTGACAAGAATATTCTCTTGGTTTTTTAGTCTATATTAATGGTAAAAGTAGAATGCAAATGATAGCTAGTAGAACGTAGCTCTCTGTAATAAATCTTGTTTGACAATAATGAACTTTTTTTGTCTAAAAAAACTGATGAAGGACTTGGATTGAATATAATGAATACATGACACTAGCAAGTTTTTAAAGTTGATTGAGTTGTATCGCTTTTTATCATTTAAAGGCTTTTTCAACCTTTTTTTCTTCGTTCTTGTTTATTTATCTAATCCATAAATTTGATGTGTATTTTAACTAAGTAGTTATGAATCGGTATGGGTGTTTATTCATCCGATTAAAGAATTAGCTGATTATTTTATAAAATATGTGGTTTTTACGAGCTTAAAAGTTTTATTTACATAAAAACAAACAATCACAGAGAAACATTTTTAGGAAGTAACGATTGACCTAGTGGTTGATCAAAGAATTGAATATATTGTGCAAATGCAATGCGTAGGTCGAGTAGAGCTAAATATAAAGAAAAAAGCAACATTGTTTTACAAACATTGATACTGCCTTATTATTTAGTTTGAACTCGAACAAATAGAGAAAGTACATCAGATCTGTTTAAAAAAGCCAAAATGATCAGTGTGTGCAAAAACTAGTAGTAATAGCCTCGAGATGATTATGATTTCAGATCTGAAATCGTCTGCTCTGCTCAGATAAACGAGTTTCTAATAAGAAGAAAATTAAGACTGTATTGACAAAAGATAGAAATGTAGAATGAAAATGATGTTTATAGAGTAGAAGACGATTAGCACGGATCTAAAGCAACACTTGATAAACACAAAAAGCTTGTTCAATCTCATGCTCTTTCTGGTTTTGTTTCAAAATAAAAAGAACCAAACTCATTTTTATCATGATGTGAACAATTGATTACTATGACAAATATTACAAGAGAGCTTATTGAATACATTCTCATCTTTCATCTCGAAGCCTTAATTTAAAGTACAAGTTCGAATCGGAATCAATAAAAGTTTCATTAACCGAATTCAAGCTCCAAAACGTTTAAGTTCTGTCAGTCTGAATATTATTTATTATTCTAGTCTAGCAAAATTACCCGGTTGATGCATAATTAACATTTGAAATAGATGCAAAATATGTTCATTCTTTGTCGATGATGTATGATGTAATGCTTTAGCAACAAGAACTGCCATTTTCTTTTAAAGAAAAAAATCGAAAGAAATAATAAATAAAAACAATAAAATTTAACAAACCTCATCAATTGTTGAAAAATTCGAATGACAAATTCCTTCAATCATTTGTAATACACCTATTTGATTACCTGTTTGGATACGTGCAATTAAAGCTAGTATCCATGTCCATGTTAACCATGGATAATTATGAACAGCATTCATTGTATAAGCATATAGTTCAGAGATTTTATTCTAAATTAAATTATATTCTAGATCTTATATTTCATATATTAATAATTTACATTAAAAAACATTGATAAACATGTTAATAAATGTATATCCATTGTATAATTCGAATCTGTTAATTTTGGCATTTCTTTTAAAGCTGCTGATGATATTCGATTGTCTGATATAATCATTCCCATTGCACAAAGTGCAGTTACTGCACTTGAACAAACAGGTTTAGTTGAATAACTAAAAAACAAATATATATGTTTTGTTTTTATAATTTATAATTTAAGGAGAAAAACCTTTTGAAAAGATTTTTAATTGCCATTTGTGGATCAATTTCACGTTGGTAAAGTCCAAGAAACGTTAATAGAATTGAACGATCTTTATTTGATGTTGTCGAATCATCAATAACTCGTTTTAAAACTAAAATAAAAATATTATTTTAAAATATCTTGTCTTCTTATCTCCTCAATTAGTTAAATATACTTTCAATAGCATCTGTTCGTTTATTCATTTTTCCATAAGCTATTGCTAACCAAAGAATATCTAATAATGTGATTTTAACACCTTGCAAAACAAATACATCTAATTTGACATCACCACTTCGACTAAAAAGAAATCATGAAGAAAAAACAATAATTTAACAATTGAATCTTTATTTTTTATACCATTTGACACGTGCATAATCATTTCGTATTGTTTTAGCTAATTCATTTTGTTGATTCATTAATGTAAATGATCTATATGAAAGGAAAGAGTAAAATTTTAAAAGAAAATATCTATTTATTTACAGTTGATATGCATTAGCAGCTTGAATAAAACGTTGATTAAATTCATGAATAATACCCAAACATTGTAAAGCATTTGTATCTTTTGAATTTCGTTCTAGAAAGAATTTTTAATGAAAATTTTTAAAATTACAAAAAAAAACTCAAAACTTACGAATATATTTAGAAAGTGCATCTGCTGCTCGTTCATTACCATTTAAATAATCAATTGAATATCGATAAATATCATTTGATTTATTATCTGGTTTAATGAGAAGATTAGCAATAGCTTTTCCATAACCATATAAACCTTGAGACTAGAGGAAAGAAGAAGAAGAAAATTTTTTATAAAAAACAAATTCTTGCATTTATTTATTCTTTACATGATTTGAAAGATCAACACAATGACGATAAAGATCAATTGATTCGTTATAATCAATTTTTTCAGCTATAAGTCCCTGAAAATATTCTTATTTAAAATAAGAATAAATAAAAAAATTTTATACTTGTCCAATCCAAGCTAATGAATACAATGGATCAGTTTGTTGAGCATTTGAAAATGCTTTATTTGCTAATTGAATATTTTCATGACGATAATAAAGAAAACCAAGATTTGTATAAACTATAGCTGATCGTTGTAATTGAAGAGATTTAAAAAAACAATGTTGAGCAAAACCAGATTCATTTAAGACTATAAAATATATTAAATTATTTTTATTTTCTTATTAATTTTAATCGGAAAAAGTATCCTGTGCAGATCTAATCTTTTGCTTCTTGCAGCCAGATTATCTTTGGTTTTTTTTAGATTCATCCCAGAATAGCTGCATCTTTTATTCAAAAAGTATTTTCGTCGCCATATGCATCTTTCAAACTTTTATGTCATATGAGTACATATACTATCATTTTAATATCATGACTAAACAATAAAAACGGATCATCTAAAATGTCATAAAGTATTCAAGGAATCCAATAATTTAGAATTCATTATTGTCTTCCTGCTTCCGAGATTCGACTTTGTGGACACATACTTGAATGATTTTCCAAACACAATAGTGCACTTTAACCTTTTTCATATATTCAACTATTTCATTATATGATTCATCATCATCTGTAGATGAATTTTCATGAGATAGGAATTTTTAATAAAACAAAATTATTCTTTACTTTGATGATTACATCTCAACTACAATAAATTGCTTGTTGTACGACTCTAAACTGGAAGTGAAATAGCCTTTTTTTGTAAATATTTATAGATCAAGATATAATCAATCAGAAACTACTACCACATATCTGTTTAATAAATATTAATTCTCTCTAATTAGACCTCTTAATAGTTAGCTAAAAACAAAACCTGAAAACAATCTCTGATTTACAAAATAAAAGATCAAACAGATTCAGTTTCTATATACGAATACATTATTATTTATAAAACGATCCCAAATTTCTGAAGATCTAATAAAACTACTAAATAATCCACAAACTTTTTTTTCAATTTCTAAAAAATTTTGAACTACCTGGATGTGCTGCAATTACTCCAAGTGCATTCCAAAGTAAATGATCATTAGGTTTCAATGAAATTGCAACTTTCATATATTCTAGTGCTAGACTAAACATGCGTTGATTATCTGAATTATAACGTGCTTGAATATAAACACATTGGGCAAGACATGACCAATAAACTGATGAACGTGATTTAAGACGAATTGCTTGCATATAACATCTATTCAAGTAATGTTGAATTTATATGACAAAAAAAAATTAAGAATATTTTATATACTTTTGTGCACGTTGAAGAAGATCAATTTTCTTTAAAGTAACACAACCATTAGCATCTTTTATTTTATTTCCATCAAATTTTTCTGTTAAAGATGGTAATCTTATATGAATTAAATCATCATTAATCGGATGAAGAAGCATACATGCATCACCATATTTCTTCCATAAACATGCATAATTTGATTGTAAATATAATGCATCATGAAATGCCTATTAAAAAATTTTTTAATAATAATAAAATTCAATTCATTTATATTTACTGTAAGTGATTCTTGAACATGAGAAACTGCTAATTGATCTTTATAACGGCCTATTTGTTGAATAGCAAGATAAAAATAAGCTTCACCTTTACCTTAAATAATCAAATAATCAATAATTTAATAAAATTTTATAGAAATAATTATAAAACCTTTTCGTGCTAAAATATATTTTGGTGATTGATCAATAACTTTATTCAATAATACAATTGCTTCATTATAACGACCAAGTAATGTCATAGTAAATGCTTGTCTTGTTAATGAATAAAGTGTTTCACGTTCTAATGATGTTGCTTTATTGTAACAACTTAATGCAGTTTTTAAATTATTTGTATGTAAATGTGCATCACCTAATGCTGACCAAGTAGCACTGAAATGAAGAAAAAAGTAAAAAAAACAACATCATTTTTCTTATACCCAGATACAGGTGGACGTCGAGAAACAACTTGTAATACTTTAACAGCATTATGAACATTATTCATTCGAAGAGATACAAGACCAAGACGAAAATGTGCCCAAGTTTTCGTATTATCCATAGCAAGTATATGTTCAAGAATTTCTAATGCATTTGACTAAATAATAATTAAAAAACTAAATAACTAAAATTTGAATTTTTTAATTTTACAATTTGTTCAGCTTGAAGAAGATTATCAATATAATTTATTTGTACATATTCAATATTTTCATTTAATTCAAAAGCACGTTTTGAATAAGCTAATGCTTCCGATAAACTTTGTTCAATTTCATTATAATATCTACTTAAATATGCATAACTTTCCCATAAATATTCATCGAGTTCAATAGCCTAAAATAAATTCCAAAACGAATTCATTTTAATCTTTTTTCTTTTATTTATTATTTACTTTTTCAAATGCATATTTGCATTGACCTTTATCAAACATATCATTTGAACGTTGAATAGATAAATAAGCTCGACCAACTGATAACCATCCTTGAACAGTTAATTCAAATAATTCTTCATTATCATTAGCTTCTTTTAATGCATTTTGTACTCTAAAAGATTTCTAAAGAAATTAAAAATTTATTTATTTTTAAATATAAATTACATTTTAAGAAGATCAGCCGGATATTCTTCAAGTAAAACTAATTGAAGACGACAAGAAAATTCTTGACTTGAATCTAAACGATCTTTTAATGTTTCATAACATATACGAGCTTCATTTGGATTATTTAAATTTAAATAACTATTAAATTGACCATAAAGTGCTCGATCATGGTATTTATTTGGTGTATTTCGAACCTATTTAAATAAGATTCTTTATTTAAAAAAAAAATAATCTTTAAATTTATAAATACTTTATCAAATAATTGAATAGATTTTTCATATCGACCTTGATCATAAGTAACCATAGCTAAACAAAGATCGATTAATGATTCAATTGATGATATAACATCTTTCACAATAAAATTTGTTAATTTTGTTCGTGCTAAATTATATAATAAATATAAATTATTTATCATTTCTAATTAACTCACCAATAGTAGTCAAATCTATTGTTGTTTTAATAATATGTAAATGAGCATAGCAAACCATTTTAAGAATCAATGCAAGATGATAACCATCTATTAGAAAATCTAAGATCTTAATTCAGAAAAAAAACATTCTGATTATGATTTACCATCTTGTTCTTCATTAATACTAAGTAGTGATTCAAGTGCCGTTGAATATTTTCCATTTCGAATAGAAAAAAAAGCTTTACCACAAATTGATGGTGCTGATATTTGATTATTTTCATCTGTTCGAATACGATTTAATGCATCCGTTAATTTTGCTACAGGTGCTAATAGATCATCTAAAAAAAAAGTCAAATAGAATAAAGAAATTTTTAAACTAGTTTATTACATAAATATGGTAATAATGTTTCAAGAACAATAATAATTAATGTATTTTGAGCGATTATTGAATTAGGAAATAATGTTAAACATTCATTACAATAATCAACTATATCTGAACTAGAACGACCCATCTACAACAACAACAAAAAAAGAATATGAATCTAAATAAGATAATTTCAAAATTTCTTTTACCTGACATATTGATCGAATATATTTTTCATAATAATTTAACCGTTGAATATTATCGGTACTACTTTGTGAAAGCCAAAAATAGTTACTACTTAACTAGAATAATAAAATAATTGTATCAAAAAACAAATTTTCTTTTTTCCTTTTTTTTAAACTAACAAATTCATTTAAATTTGCTGAAAGTATTTTGATTGGTGAAAGTATATCAATAGATAATAATCGATAGAATCGTTCATCGTCTTGAGTTAATTGAAGACGTTTTTCTTCAATAATATCTTTACAAAGTTCAGCTATTTGTATTCGATATGGATTTGTTTGATCATTAGTAGTTGTTAATGGTAATTGAATTTGTTTTTTTAAATATTCAATGTATTTTTTTGCATGATCGAAGAATTTTACTGGATCACTATTAATTAAAAGCAAAATATTATAAAAATATTTCTCATTTTTAACATACAGTGAACGAGTAAGTGAACATAATTTTCTAAATGCACTTGTAATATCACTTTCACTAAGAAAACCTGGTGCACGTTCACCTAATTGTATCATACCCTATGAAAAAGAAAATTATAAAGCTATTCTTTTAACAAAAAATAACTTATACTTGAAAAGCAAGAGATTGATTTTCATCAAGTTCAATTGCTTTATTTAAAGCATATTGAGCTTGATTAAATTGTTTTAATTCTTGTGCACAAGCAGCAATCATAATCCAACCTGTATAACATGTTTTATCTTTTTTAACAATTGTCTATATTATTAAAATATACATATCATAGTGAATAATATTTTTTTTTTTAAAAAAATCATGTTTTACTTCACATAATTTTAAAGCTTCATTATGATTCTTTTGATTAATTAATTCTCGAGCTTGTTTTAATTGTGTTTTAATTTCTTTCGCTAGTGCAGTTGTATCTCCACTTGCTGATGATGCCATTTTAAAAATATCTATAAGAATTAATATCTATAAGTTATTAATCTTTTAGTATCTAAATGATTTTATTTTGTATCAAACAAAAACAAAAAAATAACAGAAAAATATTTTATCGGACTTAAATACTTCGATGTGTAATTTTACATTCAGAAGAATTAGGATGATTTTTTACACATTGTACAATCCATTGTCGTTCAAACCAAAATTTTGTTTGAAATGTTTGTAATTCTTGATTAGATTTAGACGAATCAAGAGAAATATTAAGATCAAGTTTATGTATATTTGGCAGTTGTTCAAGTAATTCAGCCCATTGATAACCATTAGCATATGCTTGTGGAACAGCTTTAACAGATAAATGATTTATTTGTGGAAAACGTTGAATTAAATCAAACGCTGTTGTATATATTCCTACAGTAACATTTATTTTAAAATAATTCATATTTGATATAAGTGAAGAAAGACCATCACAATCAATATGTCTTAATGAATAAGGATAAAAGAATAAAGTCGAACGAATATTTATTTGTAAATATTCCAAAGAAATTTTATTTAAAAAATGTTTATAAAGAAGTGTAAGAGTTTTAAATGGAGGACTTGTTTCAATAAATACATGTGTAAGATGATTAGTTTTATTAGTTGAATTATATTGATTATTACCAAGTATAAGTTTACAAACGGTTTCATTTTGTGAACCACAAAAACGTTGTTCAAGAAGACGAAATGAACGTAATGATGATATATTTGGTATAATTAAAAATAACGATTCTAATTGTTTATGATTTGGTGATGTAAGTGAAAGAAATCGAAGATTTGAAAATTGAATAAAATCAAATGATTGAATAAACAAATCAATTATAAATTCTGAATTAAATAATGAAGAAGAAAAACAATACATTAATTTTGATGATGGACATAAATCTATTGCTATTGTTTGTTGAATTATATTAGGTACAATTTGTTTTAATACACGTTTATATTCATTTTTATTAAAATTATTAAAATTTAATTTCATTGGAATATTTTCAATTATTCGATTTAAACGATGATTAAGTCCATAAAATGATTGTATTATATTAAATGAATTTAAATAATCAAATATTTCACAATAAATTTCATTAGGTAGAGCATGAAAATTTGTTATATTTATTGATTGTACTAATATCTCAATATAAATAAATAAATATATATATTATTAATATTAATATTCATACTTTTTATTTCTTTTTCATAGGCAATTTTTAATCGTTTTACAATATCATTTTTCTTTCCACTTGAATTTAATTTTCGTTTTTTTAATTCATTTTGAATTTGACGATAAGATAAATTATTAATCAAATTTACATGAGAAGAAAGCATAGCTACAAAAGAAAATAACATAAGGCACAACCAAATTTTCAATAGTTGATTCTTAGAAATTTTTGATAAAATAAATCAAGAATAAATATATATGCTTTTATCAATGACATATTGCGTCATAAAAGTTTCTTTTCTTTTATAAACAAAACAAAACAAAACAAAAAAATCAGCATGTTCATAATGTATGAAAAAGAAAATATCAAGTCAACAATAAACATAAAACTTTGTTGTTTGTTAAACATGCGTCAATTGACATAAATAAAAAGCAAATAATAATAATAATAACAGATGTTCTGTTTTTATGTGTTAAACGACATAGGCTAATAGAAAAAAAAAGAAAGTCGTTACATACACTTAAAACTACAGATATAAATAACAGAGAAATAGATGGAATGAAAAAAAAAATAAATAAAAGTGAGTATGATGATAACAAAGCAGGATCAAGAGAAAAAGAAATTGATCAACAAATCATTCGTTTGAGTATTATATTTTTGTTTTATTTTGTTCATTTAGAGTTCACCATCAGTTGTCTTTTTACCCTTCTTTGATCCATTACGGTCATAACCACTAAGTGGTTCAGTAGATTCTTTAGCTAAATATTTAATGAAATCATCAACTTCACGTCCACCCTAAAAATAAAATAAATTCATTAGAAAATTAAATCTTATAATCAATAGAAAATAATCTAACATCATATCGTCGTGGATTATTTTTGTTATTCTTGGGTGCAAAGTATATTGTTGGAAAACCTTGAACATCATATGCACCTGGAACATCATTTTCGGTAGCATCCATTTTAGCACTAAAAAAAATAATTTCTCGATAAGAAATTCGAATATTTATTTTATCTTACATAACAATGTTTGATTCTTTTTTCAATTTTGTAGCTAATTCATCATATTTAGGTGCAAGTGTTTTACTAAACAAAAAATCAAATAAGATTTTGTTTTTTCTAAAATACATATGATTTTTATCTTACCAATGACCACACCTAAAAGACAAAAGAAAAAAAAAATATTTTAATAAAAAACAAAAAAAAAAAATCGTTTCTGTTTTACCATGGTGCATAAAATTCAATAAGAACATCTTTTGTATCATCATTAACAATTTCATCAAAATTCTTGGCTACAACAACTTTAACATCACCAGTTTGTTCTTGAATGGGCTGTGATTTTAAATATGGTTCAACTTCACCCTTGACTACTTTACGAGCAAAATCTTCAAGTGCTTCATAACTAAAATCTCCTGACATTTTATATTTTTGATCAGTTGGACCACGAGCAAGAACATATTTTCCATCTTTTTTTATATCGTCAACTCCATATTCATTTAATTCATGACGAAATTCTTCGGCATTACTTACAGCAAAACGAACTTTGATATTTTCATCGGCTAATTTTTTTGCAACTTTTAATATACGGTTACGAACATAATTTGTACCCTTTGTATCACGAACATAATCAACATTATAATAAACAATAACAGTTGGTTTAGAATAATCACCAATATTTGATGGTGTACGATGACCAACAAGACCATGACTAAAATAGGTAAATTTAGAATCTTTTTTTAATTATTAAAAAACAACAATCTTACATTTTTTCTTGAATAAATGATTTGATTTTATCACCAACACCTTCAACAACTGAAAAAGCATCTTCAAATTTTGATTGTAACCGTTTTGGTTGATGAACAACAATTTTACTAAAAATAAAAATAAAATAATTATTTTTATATATTAAATATAATGATATATTATACTTTGTATGACCAACTTTATCAAGAACATCTTTAACTGTTGTATAAGCAAAACGAAATTTTTCGGATAATTGATCAGCAGCTCGAACAAGATCATTTTTTAATGAATGAGTTTCACTGTCGAAATAACCTATTTTAAATAATATAATAAAATATTTTTTTCTGTCCTTATTTTATCTAAAACATACCAATGATACTATGATCATTATGTTCTAAGAATTTTTCATAATCAGCTAATGATCCAAGTACACGATATGATGGACCAGCTTTTGATCGCATTGTTGAAACAATACCATCTAATAACAAAAAAAAAACAAAATAAATAATTTTTTTTTTCAATTATAATCATAAACATACCAGCTTCTCGTGGACCATTGTAATCTTCAGCAAATTCACCATTTTTGAAGATTTTTAATGCTGAATAATAAATAAATGATTAAATAAAAATAAAATATTTTTTAATAGAAATTAAACATACTTGGATAACCACTAACACCATGTTTACTACAGATGTTTGTTTCAACAGTACAATCAACCTTAATAAAAAGAATTTAAAGTTTTTTATTCATTCAGATTTATCTAATATACTTTAGCTAAAGCAACAGGTGGATCATTTTTTAATAATAATGTTGCAGCTTTTTCATATTCTGGTGCAAGTCGTTTGCCTTTGAAAAAAAACAAAACATATTCCGTTTATATATTTACTTATAAAAATAACTTACAATGTCCACACCATGGTGCATAAAATTCAGCAAGTAAAATATCATGTTGTTTTACTTTTGTCTCAAAATCACTATCAGTAAAAACGAGTACATCACTTGCAATTGTAAACGTTGCCAAACCGATGAACAAAGTAATGAAGAGAACAGAATGCATTTTGTTTTTTGTTCGATCAATAAAGAAAAAAATCAAGTCTGATCTACAAAATTATAATGAACCTATGTAAAGGTGTAAAAATCAAAGAAGTAAATATAACGAAGAAATACGATCTTTCTTTTTGTACTTTATTTTTCTATCAATCGGATTGCAGCAGCTGGCTTACGAACATACATAACGAAAGGAACGAGAAGAATTGTAGACTTGGAGATGTTCGATTGGATCGATCATAATTTTCAAATATTTTAATTAAAATTCAAAAATTTTATATCAAATTTTTATTTAAACATAAATTTTATATTTATTTATTGAATAAATTTTATTTTACATCGAAAAATTTTTGTTAGAGGATAAATGTACAATAATGATTGGTGAATACAACAATCGAATACAAAAATAAGCAGAACTCTAATATAGTAAATGAAATATATAGATAACATTTACATCTAAAAAAAACTTATTTTATGAAAATGTTACCTGAATTTCAAAATCAACTTTTTCAATTACCACTTATTTCAACATCATGGACATGTATTCGAAATCGATATATACAAGAAAAAGAAAATTCTTTATTTCCAATTCGTTTTATTTTATTAATTATTGAACAAATAATTTTATTAGTACATGATAATATTATTCGACCTTTGATCTATCCATATCATACTTATTGTAAGTTTTCTCTAATAATGATACAATCGGTTATTGAAAGCCCTCTCGAAAAAAATATCATGCTTTACCGTGGATATTTGAAAGCACACGTTATGACCCCGATGATCTACATTTTGTACTAGTGAATAGATCGACTCGATATATACAAAAATCAATTATAAGGCTAAAAATTGAAAAAAAATATATCTTTGCTATTTTTCTTGGGCTATGATATATGAATCTACAACTTTGAGTTTCTATCTAAGTCGAATCGACCTACTCATTAGTAAGTAAGATGAGTCATCATGGATACTCATAGAATCAACTTATCGAGTTCAATTTACTCAGAGTATCAGTTTTCTATTTGTGGATTATCATAGTCATCACGTGCTTTACAAATACTTCTTCACGATCGTACTGTATTTCCTATACTTTCGAAAATGGTCTTATGATGTTTTCTTTTCTAGGCATTGATCCTATATTTAATGAAAAAACGAAAGATTCTTTTTGTAATAAAATCTATTTCAGATAGAGAAAATACACATGTTTCTATACGTATTATCATTAGCTGATACAATAAAATGAATGCAAATAATGACATTATAATATTAGTTGACGAGGATAATAATAGAAAATACAATTATTGATGAAAAATTGTCGAAAGTTATATAGAACTGAAGTAATACAAAAACAGAAAAGGAAAAATACATGTGTTAAATAACAAAAAAAACCCTAAAAGATCATAGTTGTATATTTGTTTATATAATAAAAATAGGATATTTTGTTGTTGATTTGATAAAAAAAATCGAATTGTTATAGTATGATTCTCACGACCATGTCTAATCTTATTTTCTCAACTCTATAAGCACTATGAAATTTTAATACTTAAAGATACTGAACTAGTGTAAAAGTACTGAGAATTCTAAACTTGCATTTTCCTACATACAAGTGGTTCAATCAAGTATTTTGTTATGTTTTTAAATAGGTTTTAGTCACAAATTGTTAATAAATTGAACAGAGATCAACTTCTAGTGCAACCTGTTCATGATCTTAGGGAATACTGTAATGTTTGACAAGCCTCTTAAATATACTGGAGATGAATGACTATGAAATTTTTATAATTATATTTTTTTTGTCTTTATTTTAGTAAATAATGTGGATAAATATCTATGTTCACATATTGATTCTATTCGAAATATTTGTCCAATACTTAATCAAACTTCAGATTCAATAATTGAACGTTATGGTGATTTATTTATTTTATCATTTATAAATAAAAATTATAAATCATCATCAACTAATAGTAATTCGAATAATATAACAAATCATCGTAAAGAAAAAAAATTTCAATTTATTAAAAAATATTTTCAGTTTTTAACGAATATTTTAATTATTATTGAAACATATTCAAAATATATTCAAAATGAATTAAATGATCATATTGATACAAGTCGAAATCTTTGGAAAAATTTAAATATGGAAGATGGACGATCATTAGATGAAGTTGAGGTAAGAAATTTTAACATTATCATTTTACTTTTTTTTCAAAATAAAACTAATCTACAAAGTTTATTTTTTTAAGCAAAAATAATTATTTATTCAATCTGTAAGTTTCTTGTATTTATTTATACCTGTGACTTGTACCCCATCTAACCTTTCTTTTTGCTTTAAAACAATGCTTTTAAATATTTAACATGAATATCAAAAACGAAAAATTTTTTTTTTAGTCATTTTCCGAAAAATTACTTGTTCTCGGTCGTCGTATGACTGGAAATTATCGTCAATTTTTATATCTTATTCGTTATCAATTAAAACGATGTCGATATATTTTATTTTCATTTTTACGTGTTCAACATCGTTTTCGTTCAACTATATGGCGTATTACTCAAAAAGTATATTAATTTATAATGTTTATATTTAAATATATATATATATAATTCATTTTTTGAATAGGTTCAAATGAATCAAATGAATCAAACATTTAATGATCACACACGAAATAGATTGGTAACATCAAAAGAACGTGTTCATCATTATTTAGAAGTAATGAAACTTCATGCAGCTAAACATCCATGGATGAGATGGGCATCAGTATGATTTATACATTATTTTATCTAGAAAATAGATAGTTATTGCAATTTTTATCTTTTTATTCTAGCCAAAATTAAATCATACATCTCAATCACAGGTTTGTATTTTAATTTAAAAATTTTAAATCAGATAATTATGATAGAGGAAATATTAAAAAATTTGAACATGAGAGACAATCTCAAACTATGATTGACAGAAAAATTGTCTCAATAATTTCAATCTTATCAACTTATTGCTTCTTTTATTTAGCTTTCAAAACCACTAAAATTTATACGTCCAATATTCTTTCTCTCATCAAATAATACTTCGGATTGTAGTGGAGCTGAAGATAATCCTCGAGATCAATGTCCTAAAATCTTTGAATCAACACCATATCGAAAAAAAAATAAATATTTGAATGGAATCAAATCAGATGTACAATTTGAAGATATTTTATCAAACATTTCATCTTCATCTTCATCCTCAAATAATGTACAAGAACAAAGTTTCGATGTCAAAGACATCCTTCAACAGGTAATATAAATTCAAAGATATAAATTAATTTTATTATTATTTTATTCTATTAAAAAAGGTTCGTTCACAATCACGTCAATTATCAAATACAAGTAGTTCAATTGATCAGGATGATGAAAATCGTGTTATTGAACAAGCATTAAATGAATCGGATGGTATCGAACAAGAACGACAGCCAATTTCTGTATTTGATCTTTCTCCTGTGCTTGCTAGTGGTTGTGCTGTTTAAAAAAGACAATAGTAACCATATCAAAAAAGTTTAATGTGAATAAAATATATGAAAAACAGAATGGTTTAGGAATGCTTCAGTAAATAATTCTTTGTATTGTATTGTAGGTTTTCTTCCAATTGATAAAGACATTCTATAAAAATGACAATAGTGACATTGTTATTGTTGTTCTAGTCTACTTGTTTCTAGTGTCATAATGAGAGTTCTATTTTTATATCGATATAACATAAATCTTGAAGACAAATTAAATAAATTTTATAGAAGAAAGAGTAATTTCATACATATATTTGGTAAGAAACTTATCGTATTGCAAGAGTTTAGTTTTTGATCAGAAGCTTGTTAGATTTTATCAAAGTTTATGTTTAACTCAAATATAATCTTTACATACATTTAACATTATCACTACTTTTGCGTATAATGTTAGAAGCAATATTTCTCTGCAGAAGAATTATCATAAAAGATACATAATCTATTGTAATTACTCGAAACGTAATGAAAGGAATATGTCAACCAGCTACAATCAAAACTATTAAAATCATCAAAGAAATTTTAACATGTATATGTGATAAGAAAATACTATCAGTTGATTATCTGAAGACCAGAGATTTGCAAAAACTGGAGGCAATTATTAGTGTCTTTTTATGCATTCCATGATTAAAAGTTTTGAATGATACAACAAGTTACTTGATTCGTCTAGTGTGTGATGCATATTGAATATGTTATGAAATAATTTCTCTTGATATTAAATCTGTATCTCATACTTTTTTTTATCATGAATCAAGCCAACGGTAATATCTTATTAAATGTTGAACATTGCTCTAATTCGGATGCTTTATTTCTTACTCAAATCTATGCCGACCATGTCTCATCTAGTTGAAAGAAACCTTCGAGATACCACTATTTTTTAAAACTGATTCTATTAGATATACTTCAAATACTCAATTGTTTTAGTTGAAAGTATTATTTACTTCTATTTTATATTTCAAGTATTCAGATGGTTATCGAGTGTTTTTCTATGTAAACGATACATAGGATTAAATGTGCTTGTATAACCGAGAATAACTTAAATTTTACGACTAACGTTACTATGATTTGTAGATTTACACACCTAACTGAACTACATATTAATTTTGATTACAACCAAGTATCATCTAATTTCATTGATTATCTAATCATCTACTGTCAATCAGTGCCCAGCCAGTTCGCATTCAATTCTTTTTATTCCAACGAAATCGATGGCAAATATTTAAACTTCTACTTCAACCTGATCGAAAGCTCGCAAGACTCATGTTTTACAGAGAATTTGAGAACAATGGAATTGACATGATCGAACTGTTATTGTAATTGCAAACTGATTGAGGATTTGATGCAACACGGCTGTCGATGATGTTTTATCAATACAATGACAGTGGTCACAATCTTATTATCATAACGTGTTGCATCTCGTTTAGATGTATCCAATTGAAAGTTAGTTCAAAGATGTAGATACTGAATGGAGAATAGTTCAATTCATCGCTGATTTATTTCACGAAAGTATTTGCAATCTTCTGATCAATGTTCCAGATTCATCATCTGGAGTTTTTGTTCTTCACAAATACATTATAAACAAATAAGCTGTTGGATTTTATCAATATTTTTTTTACATTTAGGGGACCTCTCAGAAACGAACTTTGTTATTTTCTCGTTCAATTTCAATCAAAATTTCAGAGAACATTAGTCCGAACGAGAATAGCTTATAGTTAAAATATCTCCTCCAAATCTTAAAGACATGTACGAGTTCTAGTGAATGCATTATCCTTTACACGGAGATGGTTTTCACAATGGAACCACTAGGTAATCATGTTGGAGTGATTTTTAAATTGTAGAATGACCTTAAGGCTAGATCCTCAGAGACTCCAAATTTCGAATTATCCTTTGTTTGATTTTTAAAAATACTTTTTCGAAAAATTTTCAAGTTCAAAATGCTAATAAATACAAAATATCTGAGTTTTTCATTTCAGCAAAAGAGAAATTCAAAAATCGGAGCCTGTGAGAATCTAACTCTAGCTGTTCTCTATTTAACAAAAACAATTATCCCTTCTATATTGAGTCATAATTAAGAAGTCGTTCTCCGTGTAAATGGTAAACTCAAATAATATGATAGTGGATCCAAAACTTCATCGATAAGTTCGTCCAAATCTGTTTGTTTTTCGAAAAATCGGCTTTTCTAACAAAGTCCCTTTTATGAATAAATTCATTTTTTTTTCTCACTGAGAATCATTTGCTATTTTTGTGTCTAAAGTATATTGCAATAATAGTGCCAAAATTATCTTATCACACATCGCAACATGAACCTCTCGAACTACCATATATTGAATTTCCTGTCATATGTCATATAACTTTTAGTGGTCTCGAACGTTAAAAAATTGAATATAATTCATATAATGAATGACGGTAAATTTCACTTAACCAAAGATCTAGACAAAATACATACTTAAGAAGATCAATATCTAAGATTACTCTTCAGATCTTATTGATAAAGTAGTCTTTTTTCATTTAATAACAAAAACAATGATATTCGTTCCAAAATGTATTGGACTGTTATGATATATGTGGACACCGTTATTTTACTTATCTGTTCAATAAACTAGAAATACATTTAATCACCATAGTCTTGAATAAAAAAATATGATTATAGCTCTCATTTTCTTCATGGCTATTCAATCAATATAACATTCTGAACTCTTTGTACATTAAAGAGATTGTTATTTCAGAAATGCAGTCACAGTCTCCAAAGAATACTTTTCGATATTGAAATCTTAAAATACAAAATTTGAAAAAGTGTAAGTTTAAATAATAAAAATATTCAAATCATTTTTTTCAGATGGTATAGTTAATTTAAATTTTATCCTTGTATCAATACAATCAATAAACAACTTTGTGTTGGTAATAGTTTAGCATCTATGTTTGTATTACATATTTAACTAATACCTGCTCAAGAGTATGCTGTTTTATACACGACATCGAATTTATAGTAAAAAAAAATTAAATATGAATAAAATATGCAAAAAAAAGTGATGAAGTACAAATGCTCCATTCAATAATCTTTACATTTGCATAAAATTTGTTAGACAAAATATATTTTTTCTCTTTCTGTCTTTCTTTCTTTCTTACATTCAAAATTTCATTTAATCGATCGTAGCAAGTCAACTCAACATAAGTGCCACCGATATTTTCTACCTATAAAGTGTTGAGGAGACCGATACGAAAGAAAAAATGCCCGGGAGGCTTTTTTGTTTATAAAAAAGAAAACAATATTTTACTTTATTTTTATTCTTTTCTTTCTTTCTATTTTGTTTCTTCACTTTAAAATTTGAAAATGAGAACGTTTATTTTGTCCACCTGTCATCACGTCATGTAGTTTGTCTTTCTATATCTAATAACAACAATAAAATCATGCGTGAACCTCTGACATTATACGAACAAACAAATGTTTTCAGAAAATCAAATCGCCAACGTTTACTTATTGATCAGACAGTACGACAACGTCCTGTTTATTCTTCTTTAAATACTGTTGATGATGGTAATATAGAATTAAAAACTCTTACATTCGATGTTTATACTAATAAACATCTTATAACAACTGGAAAATCGGTTGTACCATTTTCTGAACGGAATCGTTTGAACGAAATTATATTACCTTCTCTTGATAAAGATATATATCATGATGAAAATCGTCGACGACGAAAAAGAAAACGTCCATCGTATCGTAAATCACTCTTTCATACATATACATCGACTTCGACTCAAGCTGATTTAGCTGAATTAACTGCTCGGGGTACGAAACCAGATTTTCATACAACGTCACCACCAGTTAGAGATGATACATTTGCTAATTTTCAACGTCATCACGCTCCACCACCAAGTCCATCTGATGATGAAGTTGGACGATTATTATATGAACTACAAGAAAAAAATCAATCTCGTCCACCTTCACGACAATCACCTATAGAAAAGGAAGGATATATACCATTTCGTTTGCCAGCGCTTCATCGATCAGCACGATTTCGTCGTACATCAACAAATTCATCTACGAAAGACATTAGATCAACTTTATCAAATTATCTTCAAAGATACTATTGAAAATACCAGCTAGTTTATTTTATATAAAACAAAAATATTTGATTTTGTAAAAGTTTCTTTTTTGCTTCTATATTTATAAAACTTGAATGATTACGAATAATATTTATTTATCAAAAGAGCCATCGCATAGATGTACTTCTTGAGTTTGTTTCAAATGTTTTCTTACACAATTATTTAGTTGATACATTCACTTCTTTATTCGTCAAAATAGTGTGTGGGTAGACTGCATACATATATATATATATATATATGTATATTGTTTTTATAAATTTTTGAAATGTCTTGTTTTACAAAAATGAAATTTCATGTCAATTTGTACTTATCGTAGGGCATAACTGTAACGTTTAAGTACGCGTGATGGATTTTATTTATTATTAGCAAAAGAATGCATTGAGAGAATGGTTTTAGAAATGACTTGGTAAATATAACAAGAAAATAAACAGAAAAGCGAGCAATCTTCATTGTTTAATTCTATTGCTTAAGGTCAGCTCCTCATTTTTTTTTGTCGATTTTTTTGGAAAATTTTTGTTTTTGTTTTTGTTTATATGCGCTGTAGAAAGACCATGTGTTAGTATTTCGATTATCGTTCAAATGATCTCGATTAACCCTGCTGTTCAATTGCTATCGGATGTCCACGAAAAGCTTCCTCCAGAAAAAATTTTTTCAAAGAAATTTTTTAATGTGCTCAATGGATTCTACACGAAAAGGTGTCCATAAAAGTGTTGAAAAAAAATCAGACTGTTCCCAAACTTATTTTTCAGTTTTCTCGAAAACTGAATATTCATCCAAATCATACGGTTGTGCCAAGGACCACTTTCCTTTAACTTCGTCCGATCGAGCTGAAATTTTTATCATAGATACTTTGAAGTATTCTTCAGAGGTAGTTTTGACCATTTTAATCTGTAATGTTTCTATCCGGACTTATAAGATCCTGGCGGTCAGAAACTTAGTTCTGAAAAAAACCTTTACGTACTTTTTTTATTAAAAACAAAGGAAGTGCGATTTTCAAATAAGCTCAAAACTGCCTGTGAGATATACTCAAAGGTATCTCCAAAACAAATTTTCAGTCCAATCGGACAAAGTTAAAAAGGGTTTGTCCATAGCACGGTGAAAACCTATGCAAAACCAAGGTTTTTCAAAATAAAAACCATGAAAACTGCTTTAGAAAATTTTTTCCTTGAACAAGTGTCTCTTTATTTTGGATGGTCTACCTGTGATAAAAATTTCAATCCAATCGGACTTCTCATCTTTGAGATCTGAAAATCATCAAAAAAGAGAGGGTATCCTTAAAAATATAGATAATGACATTTTTTATTTTGTAGAAATACACTGTACTTTTGATTTATGTACGTGAAACAGCTTTTGTTTTTAATTCTATTAAATCTGATTCAAATGTTTCTCTTACCATACTATAATGTGTGTACGAAGGAACAGTTTTGGTACTGTGAAGAATTCCATTTATTATTATCAGTTGTGCTGATAGTTGCGATAATACCGATAATCAGGCTGAGCATAAGATATGTATAAAATCTCGATCATCATTATACTAATGAATAAAGATGAAAGCAGTTAAGAAAGAATGTATCGAATAAATTTGCTTTAGAAAAGTACATCCGTTAATAATATATCATCAGTTTTTTTTATATATCAGTTGTATTGCTAAATCAAATGTGAAGAATTATTTTTATATATTTATAGTAAATAAATGTATTTGATGGACAGTTGTTTGTGAAATTCTTACATAGGCTTTAGTACCCATTGAAAATCATGTAATTAGCAAATGGAAATTGTCTTTGTTTTTGTATGAGTTTTTGATGGTGGCACTTGGGGTATATATTAGAACATCTGAAGATCTCCGATTTAATCTAGAAATGAATATCAATTATTTAGATGTTAAATGGTGAAATGTTATTAAGCAAGATACTTCCAAACAGAGTTATATTTCACCCATTCTAAAGATGACAATTTATTTATAATCAACAGAATTTGAAACATAGCCTTTATGTTTTATTGTTGCAAATAAAGAAAAATTGTCATATTAATATCATCTTTATGGAATCAGAAATGACAATCGTACAAACTTAATGAGAATAATAATTGAAAAATAAAATATATAATATTTCTCATGTTTAAAATAGTCTACTAGTACAATAGTTAAATATCATATATATTTGTTATTTGAGAGAATTGTATAAATTATAATATTAAAAAGAACATGATTCTATTAGATTGTTCCAACTAGAGATAAACATCGGAACCAAAGAAATTTTCTGGTTTTGGTAAGAGATTTACCAAACGTTTTACTACTTCTATTGTTAAAGCATCATTGGATAGTACATTTTGTAGATACATATTTACTCTTTTAGCCTCTAGACCTTAAAATAAATCGCAGGTCTTTGTCACCAATGAATTTCAAAATACATGATCAGGACTAAGAGATTAGAATTTTTTTTTGATTTCAATGGTCATCTCTACTAAAAACATGACTTTAATTGAACGATACAGTAAGTAAAAAATCGTATTCAACTAAATTATGATGACTTTCCGTTTAAATATATGAAGCAAAATATGGTTGGTATTTACGTATCGTAATGAGACAGATCAAATATGTACTTTTCATTACTAGTTAGATATCATGACATAATCGATGGTCGAAAGTTTTTGTTGAAATAGCATCTGATGCTATCAAAAGTAATTACGTTTCAATGCCTTCATGAACTATCGCATCGTAAAAAACAGATCTTCTTCTTTTTGTCACTTTTGATTTTCATTTTCTTTACTAATATAAGAAGCCTGACAATTCATTTGAGTCTTTTCACATAATAATTGATAGCCTTTGATGCAATCAACTTGATAACATGACGTAGTCAAGATAAGATTCTGAGAAGCTCTATCTGTCATGCTTTATTATACAGAGTAGTGGTTCTATCGCTCCACTAATAAAGGGAAATATGTTCTTTTAATATTTTTTTCCTGTTATATCTTCAATATAAACAAGTAAAGCATATGGTAGAGATCATGTATTCATAATATTGACATCGATCTGATTTACAGTAGAATACCATATATAACTAGTTTATATTTAATTGTTTAAGTTTGTAAAGATGTTGTTTACAATAGTCGAAATAAATTACTTTAGAAGTGATTTATTATATTTTATATTGAAAGATTTATATACGTAGCATGGATTAAAATATTTTATTCAAATCACAAGTTCTCTTTTTCCCTAAAAACATGTTCACGTGATCTTACAAAAACAATAAGCAGCAAGTTATTTTTATTTTTTCTATCTATAAAAGATCAGTTTAAAGATTATCAATTGAAATATGGATATTTTATGATGTACTAAAATTTGAATCAGATTGCCAATGATCAGGATGTTCTTGATACCATTTAATAGTCATATTGATACCATCTTCAAATACAACTTCTTGTTTCCAACCTAAACTTTCAAGGGCATCCGTCATAACAGAGTATCGGCAATCATTAAAATAACGATCTTTAATATAAGTAATTGAATCTTCAAGTTTAAATTCTGGTTTCATTTTTTTAAGAAGTATTGTAGCTATTTCCATAACTTTAATTTCATCTTTTGATCCAATATTATAAATCATTTTTGTTTTACCTTTACGAAGAATAAGATCAACAGCACGTACTGTATCAGTTACATAAATAAAATTTCGAACTTGTCTTCCATCACCTTGAATGGTCATTTTTTCATTATTCATAATTAATGTAATAAAACGTGGAATAACTTTTTCGGGAAATTGATATGGACCATAAACATTATTACCACGTGTTATAACATAAGGTAATTTAAAACTTTCACCATAAGATTTAACAAGAAATTCAGCTGCAGCTTTTGTAGCTGCATAAGGATTTGTTGGATTAAGAACAGCTGTTTCATGACAACTACCTATGCTTATATATAAATAAATAAATCTTTTCAAAAATTTAAATATAAATATTATATATTTTAACCTGCTGGCCACTCTCCATAAACTTCATCAGTACTAATATGTATAAATTTTCGAAGTTTATTATAAATTCTACTTGCTTCAAGTAAACAATGTGTGCCAAATATATTTGATTCAGTAAAAAGAATACTATTACCAAATGAATGATCGACATGTGTTTGAGCTAAATAAAATACAATAAAATAAAGAAATGAAACGAATAAAAATAAAAGAAATTTTACCAGCAAAATGAACAACATGTGTTATATCATATTGTTTCATTAAATGTAACATTAAATCTTTATTATTAATACTTGCAACAACTAATTTATATTTTGGTGAATCAGCTTGTTCAACATTTCGTATATTTGCACATTGATCAAGTCTATCAACATTAATAACCAAATCTTCAGGATATTCTTTAAGCCAATGATTAACAAAATTACTTCCAATAAATCCACAACCACCAGTAACAAGTAATCGTCGTGTTTCATTTGTTTCTTGACTAGCCGCTAATTTTGTATTTGCTCGATGTATACATATGATTTCAATACTGTGTTTTAATTCAGGTAATGTATGTGCTGTATAATAAAGTTTGCGTGTATCAGGTGATAATATTTTTAACCATTGTTCCAATTTATCTGTTGATAAAACATTATTTGAACGACGTGCAGCTAATCGTGCACTTTGTTCCTCAAATGGTTCTAATTCATAATTTAAAACTTCACCTGTTTTTTCTTGATAAGTTTTAAGAATCCAATCATGATCGACCCTAACAAAAAATAATATATTAATTATATTTGTACAAGATATTCAAAAAAAATATTTTAAAAAAAATCAAAATGATTAAATACTAACCAGCCTTTATTACAGGCATTTATTCGACCTCCAAATTTACCATCATGTGTTAATGCTAGAAGTATTGGCAATATATCTGACATTACTGTCATGCTGTTAGGTAATGATGTAATTTTTTTATAACCAAGAATTTTAGTTATAAAATCTCTTGGATTTGCATCATCTGATATTGGCATTCGAATACGAGCACTAAAACATTATGATATAATTCAAAAAAGAAAATTAAAAAAAAAGTCGTACTTGATCACATGTGGATAAGCATCTATTAATAAATCAGTTGCACCTTTTACCGTTGAATATGATGAACCAAAAAAATTCGGTAGATCATTTTCCGTAAATGGATGATTTAAATCTTTTGAATTTTCATATTCATAAATACAACCAGTTCCTATATAAAGCGTTGGAATTGGTGCAGCTAATTTCGAATGTTGCATTGTTGCTTGTGCAATAAACATTGGTGCTAATAGATTATCACGCATATTATCTTTAAGTTTGCCAGTTTTTTCTAAATAATCAATATTTGGAATGCCTTCACCATGTGTTCGACCAATAGCACAAATCACACGATCAGGTTTATATGTAGCAATATCTTCTTCAACATCTTTTAATGATGTTACACGTCGACCTGATATTACTTTTTGACCAGCAACATTAAGCAATTCACGACATTGCCCACCAATCCAACCAGCGGTACCATATATTAACCAGAGCATAATCTGAAATAAAATGAAATTTATTAGTTGTATGATTATTAAGTTCTTTTTTTTTTGGAAGTTAAAAGGTTTTCTTTCAAGAAGCAATAGATATATATATAAATTGCGTATATAATTAAAAGAAATAGAGAATCATAATAACAGAGTAAAATAATATTTCAGAAAAAAGAAAATATTTTTATAATACGATTTTGTTTTTATGTTGCATTCAATCACGAAGACGAAATAAAATTTTTATACTACTGTATTTTATTTAATACATGATAACAAAGAATGTGTCTTGTATAATGTTGAATGCATTGATCAGCAAACACATTGCACATTCGTCCTTCTCATTCTTTCTATAAGAGTTATTGAGAGTGTATTTTTTTCTCAAATACATCCGGCGTTTTGTGACTCTACCTTCACAATTTTTTTGTCATGATAGGCAAAAAGAAAGAAAAAAAAAGAAAGAATGAGAAAAAAAATGAGCAAAAAATCACATTATAGATATATTAAAGAGTCAATAGACCGTATAATACTCTAATCTTGATTTCTTTTTGTAGGGTTTCAATAATAAATAAAAGTAACTACTTTCATACAATGCAAACAAAAGTCAACTTAAATAATAAAAATCATATAAGAAAAAGTACACTATATTCCAATATAATTAAAAAAGGATCAGTTCTTTACTGAAAAAAATAGTATTTTTTCTTTCTGTCACAAAATATATGCACTCGATCGTGTATAATTTTAGCAGCTGGTGTCACACCTACTTAATACTTATATTGAATAGAGGTATGCTTTAGTAGTTTCTTTTATAATAGACGTAATTTCGCGAATAATAATACGTTACTTGAATATTTTACATAGGGAGTTTAATGACAAGACGTTATGGTAAAAAAACCCTGACAATGATGAACAATGTTGACATATATTCTATACTGTAAAATAAAAGGAAAAAAAAGTATGAGGAAAGAAAAGAAATACTAGTCATAAAGTTGATTTTCATTTTTTTTTCTCAACTCTCACTTCTTCCAACACAGATGTACTACAGCATTATAGAAGACAAAGATTTTTTATTCTTTCTTTTACCGTTAAATTGTGTGTAGAATAAGAAAGAAAAATGACAGGTCATAATAGTAACCAACCACGTAATAGTGAATAAAAAGATAAAATTTAGGTATATATATATATATATATATGATATATACAATCAAATAAACGTTAAGCTTATATTAATACCCTATCTATTTGCTTAATATTGTTTTCAAACTAGAGAGAAACTTTAAAACTTGATTACTTGAAATTTAATAGGATTGCATAATGAAAAATAAATTTTATATCGCGCTTACTTTAAAATTATTCGAAAAAAAAAATTGGTGATTTATCCTTCTTTTTTTCCTATTGACTTAGATCATGTTATGTTTGTTTGGTTGTTTCATAATATTAATATCGAAAAATTCTTAGGAATATTTTCTCACATATTTAATAATCGTTATCGATTACTTCTTATTTGGGTTCGATCATTATCAATAATAACATTAATTCTACAAATTCAAACACTTATTTCCATAAGTAGTTATGCAAAAACATTACATAAACGTCGAAAATTCTTACTAAATGAATTGCATACTATCGGTATTTTATTTGTATCAACAATACGACGTTATGAAAATCAACCAAAATCTTTGTTTATACCAAAAAAAAATTTTAAAAGGCTTAAGAAAATGTATGATGTGAAAGCTCAGCAACGGACACGGACGATCTAACTGTTGATGAACCATAGTCAGTTTTTTCAAGAGGTGTAAGTGTAGTTATTTTCGGTAATAAAGATGGTTGACTACGAGTTTTAACTAACGTTGGTAATTTTAATAATTCCCGTACATGTCTTTCTTCATATTCTTGTGTACGACGTTTATAACGTAGACATGGTTTCGTATTTTTTGGATTACTTTCATTGCCTAAAAATCGATAATATTTTGCACCTGGTGCATATTTTACTTCTGATGATTGATTTAATTTGTCATCTTGACGAAAACGTATTTTCATATTGTAATGAGTATCAAATGATGATATAAGACGATCTGTTTTATTTTTATCATATTCTTTCCATTTTTCAATTATATTTGCGAATGAAGCTCTTTGAAATGCATCAGATTCAGCTAAATAATTATTAACACTTCGATTTGAGAGTAATGATTGATCTGTCCATTGTTTGTCACCTGGTGAACGTGGTGAATCATAATGAATAGTTAAAGGTGGTAAATGTTGAAACTAAAAAGAAAATTTATATTTAATTAAACTAATACAACAAATAAAATAAACCTTATTATTATATGGCAATCGTTTAAGAGTATTACTTGTTGAAAATTCTTGAAGACGATCAGTTGTTGTAGTATTAACCCAACCTGCGCTTGATCGTGCCATTTGGAAATTTTTTCTTATTTTAATGTTTCATGTATGTTGACATCATCGTCATCTTTCTTTTTAGAAAAATTGTCTTCACATTTTAAAATGGAATTATGTACCATACACAATAAATGAATTGAAGAGTAATAGCTTGCTGTGATGCCATTTCGATTATAAAATCATGGCCAATATATACATCAAAACAACATACTGGAATACATACGCTTTTCAAATTAAATTTATTCATACATTAAGATTCTCATAGAATTAAAGATAAGTTTTTCTATTATTTAAACATTGTCAACTCTACTTAGTAATTTTTTAATCAATTGAAGATTAAATAGACATTTATTTTATAATCAAACCTCGATGCGTGAATGCAATCTTCTTTATTTTTCTTATATATGTAAAAAAGAAAAAGTATGTTAGAGTTTCTACTGAAGATTCGAAGGCGGTGATAATTACTGGAATGAATAAAATTAAGTTTTCTTGATAGAAATTTTTAATAGTAAGTTGTTTATTTCAATTTTCTACATTCTTCAGAAAAAAATGTTTAACAACTTTTAATTACATAGGCAAAACTAGGTAAGTACTTAAAAATATTCAAAGAAATAGAGTAGTGATACGGAATTTCAGAAAATGGAAATATTGTTTAAGATGTGCTGGGATTTTAGCATTTTACTACGAAATAAAGCGGCATGCAAATAAACATCCTATATAACGATAGCACAGTTTTCACTTATTTTTCACAGTATCATCTCGTATCTTAATAAGCATAATGACATCGAAAAAAATTTCATTGTTTTTGATGTTTTGATGAGAAAGATTTACGTTCATAAAAGCCTTATGTTAACATGATAAAAGCTACTCTTTTTGTAATTCATAACAAGTACAGAGAAGAATTCGAAAAGTTCAACTAGCTTCGTTATATTATCACAAAAAAAATCACACCATAGTTTCTAATGATATACAACGTGAGAAAAGAATACAATAAAATAAAAACAACGTCAAAAGTTAACATCTGTTTTCTTTCTCGTGGAGAAGAGTCTAGCAAACATAAATTGTTTGCTTGCATGCTTGTGTGTCCGTACTTCACTGCAATTGGTCCAAAAATAAGGTAAAAACAAAAAGGATTATTTTCGACGAAACTTGAGCAAAGGATAATGGTGGGTGTGGAATTCGAATCTGAGGTTAGTTTTTATTAATTTATCAAAATAAATAGTTTGGTGATGATTCCAAAACACTATTTCTACGAGAAAGAGCTGAGCGAGTGCTCAGACGAGCGTTACTTGTTGTTTCAGTATCGTTTGATTAAATTTTACAAGAAACTTTATCAACGTTTAAGACGGTCATAAAATGTACTTTTTGGATATCAGATACACTTTTGACATTAGCGAATAATAATGTAAGACCTTCATGAACATCTTCAATCTTGCTTATTGACAATTTTTCATTAATAATTGAAGTGATTTTTTCTTGGATTAATTATATAAAGTCACCTGCATCTTTACATCGTTGATCAGCAATGACATTGTGATAGATCATCCTTTTGATTGTACCATCTAACCCGCCAACAACACCTAAAAATATTCAGATAATATGTTGTCAAATCATCATTATTAAGGCTTTCCAGAGAAGAAAAACATCCGCGATTATAGAACGCCATCTCAGAACCATCTACTATAAGGCTCATTACTTGTTTTTATTATTCTGTCCTAATATTATTCTTGGTGAAACAATTATTGTATCAAGAAAAACGGTTTTTCACCATACTTCAGACTTTTCCATTACTACTTACCTTCCCTTGGCTATTCGCAAATAAATGTCATGATAAGTGAACGTGGAATTCTTCAGCCAAAAATGATAAAATTTTAAGTAAGTATCTTTCTTTAAATTGACTTGCACTATAATCACAGAATATAATTGATTCTTCTAATGATGGTATCAAAGATTTAAGTATGTTATAATATGTTCAAGAGATTTTATTTATGTGCTTCGTCTTTTTGTTTGATGACTTGATTCAATCTTGTTGTTTTTTTCTCAACATCATCCAGCCCTTCCAGCACCTAAAGAAACAATTATGGGGAAAAAGCAAATATATGATCTAAAAATTTGAAAATTAGAGGGCTATTGGAAGACTGTACGACGAAAAGTTGGATAACCATCTTATTGTGATAGTATAAATAGTTTAAAATGTATCATAAAATGTTCAAGTAAGTTGTACAAGTAAATTTTCTTAGTCTACAGTAAAAAAAAATGAACAAATAAGTCTATAGATATGGTAAATAGCTATTTCGCCTGTTGAAATTCCGTATAAGAGTATATTTTGAAAGAAATACCCCAAAATAAAAGCAAATAAGTTTGATATAAACTAGTACATTCAATAGTTTTTGAAGGAATCTATTTGACTGTAATACATTAAAAATATCACTTTATAACAAGAGTGAGCAGATCTTATTATAAGTCATCTTCGTTACGAAATTGCATCAAAAACTCAGATGGATTGTAAACATCTGACTAATCTATATGATAATTTGAAACTTTTCTAAAGCTGATATTCTAGAAGAGTACTTTATTTTCTACTTATTACCATCGACCTTGAATCATTTGAACTTATTTCTCAACAAATATTCATGGTACGACTATAAAGGACCAATCACTTTTTTGTTAGCGACTTAATAGATAGAAGGATAAAATAACCTCAGTACTTTTCTAAAACTATATGTTTGGAGATTCGCGACATCTGTTCCACATACTATTATCAGTGCCCTGTCAATTGCTAGATTTAGTTTCCTAGACGATTGAACTCAAATTTGCCTCAATCATAGCTAATCGATGGCTTTTTTTATGGTAATAGTTCTTTCTAATGGTATGAACCAAATGTAAGAAATGCTGTGAGCTGAATAAGTGAATGCACAAAGAAAAATCAATTGACAGAATTTTTATAGCTAAAATCATTATGATGCATGAATACTTCAATATTCTCAGTTCTGATAGTAATCCTATAATACCATCTTTTTAAGACATTTGTCCTATATTTCTCGAGAAAGGAGAGATTCTTTTTAAGAAAAATCTATTCTAAATAGTAAACATACACATGTTTCTATATATATTGCCATTAACTTATACAATAAAATGAATGCAAGTAATAATGCTATATTATTGATTGACGATGATAATAGCAGAAGTACAGTTATCGATTGAAGAATTACCAAAGTTATATTGAACTTAATCAACACACAAAGTAAAAGTAAAGATGTATGTGTTAAGTAATAAAAAACTAGCAGACTGTATTTGATTTAATGAATAAGTCTTTATTGAAAAAAAATATTTTTCTTTATCATTCATTTATATATTGTATATTTGTTTATTTAGTTTTTATAAATGTTAAATGTTAAAAGTTAATAACTGAAAATAAAGAGAATATGTGCTATTAAAGGAATAAATACGACATCTATATATTAAGATTAAGCTGAAAGACGGTGAGATGCTCCTAAAGTTTGAAGAATTAGATCAAAAATGAGATTATAGCTAAGGATGCAGGAGTGGACAATTGAATTAATGAATGAAGTAAGTTGTTCCTCTTTATGAAAAAATGCTACACCTTACAAAGAGTCATACATATCAAGAAGAAATAGAAATGTGTGTACCTATATTCTATAGTAAATATCCTATAAAATGTTCCGTAAAAAAGCCGATAAATTTCCTTTTAAATATGTTTTCATTAATTTACAATAGCTTTTCAAATTATATAATAAATAATTTTTTATTTCATTTTCGTTTATAAATAAAAATGTTCTTATAACTAGCAATCACGACCAGATGATGATTCATATATTATGATTAAACGACGCCCATATTCTGTCAGACAAAGTAGGTTTCGAATACGATAAAAAATTTGTTAGGTTCGATCATATACTAATATTGAAGCGAAATTATTCTTAATCGATTTCTCTCTGAATCTTTTCAACTTCTGCTTAGGGATCAAGATGTATAGGAAGCTTTTCTCCCCAAACATTGACCCCTTTTCAATAGAAACGTAGTCCTATGAATAACTAACCATAATATGAACGATTTCTCTCGGTATTTGGGAAAACCGTTGAAGTATATCGGCTTGAATATTTTTCATTTTTGCTTAGAAATACGATGTATTAACGAATTTTGTTACTAATAAAGTATTTCTCCTTACTTTTTGTGGGTGAAGGATTTTCCCTAGAACCGGAATAATGTCTCTTAGTTGATGGATATTGTCCAGCCATTTTAAGATAAAAGTAATATTATTCAATTCGTTTTTTTCGATCAAGACAAACATATTAGTCATGAATAACAATTTCGTATCGAATTCGGTCAAATGTTGTCGAGATCAAGAGATTCAAGTCTACAAGTTGTTGGTCAAAATTGCTAAGTTGAATTTTTTTTATCAGTAGAGGTTTATTTCAAAATGATGAATGAATGTTATAAAAGTCAACTAAATTAGGAGAAATATACTTTAATTTATGAAAAAAATTAAATGCAAAAATTTCGATAAACAACGTGCTGACCCGAAGTAATTGATTCTAAAAATGTTCGAACAAATTTTTAAAAGCATCATATGAGTATAGTGTGACTGTCACAGCCATGTTTAATCTCGATTTCTGTCTTATTTTCTAATCCTCTGAACACTAAGCAGTCGCAGTATAAAAAAAGGTTAAATGTTCTAAACCTGCATGTTTCCGCTTGCAAACTGTTTATATAGTTAAAGTCCAATATTTTTCTAGACATTTTTTGTTATGTTTCCATTTAATATTGTTTTCATTTAGGTATTAGTTAAAAATTGTTAATAAACAAAACAGACACCATGTTTTGAAATCAAACTTTGTTGAATCTTTTCTTCCGTAATTGAAATATATTCGTTAACGTTCTTAAATGTAATAATTTTTTCATCTTAAGTCGTAATTTCATGCTTGGCAAGTCTCTTAATAAGCTGCTTACTGAAAAGATTGTCCTAGATATTTTTTATTGCTTTTAAAAACTCTTATAAAAATGGCGTTTTTAAAATGATCTATTTTTCTATATACACACAACGAATTACTACAAAGTCTGACTATTATCAAATAGTCATATACTTTTCAAGTAACTATTTATAATTTTTAATCCTTTGAGAATGATGCTCGTTTTTGAAAATTGAGAAAAAAAAGGTGCAACATCCTTAGGTACATAGAAACAGTTTTATTATGTATTTCGGTTTCTTTTCTATTTGAAAATATAGTGATTGCGTTTTTAAAAAACAAAAGTAATTGTGATAATTATGCTAATTTATAATTGTCAATTTGTAATTGATTTTGACACTATTATTTAACTATAAAAAAAAAGACTTTATTCTCACGAGGTTAGAAAGTGCTGTCAAGCATTAACAAACATAATCAAACTAAAGTACAAAAAAGATTAACAAATAAATATAGCATTATTATAGTTTAAATAGTAGATATCACGTAAGATTTTTTTCTGAAATGTATATATTCTATATATTGAAACTTGCTTTGTACAGAAACTTGTATTTCTTTTGAAAATATGTCTTTATAGAAATTATTTCTTGCTATTTACCTGGTTATATAACCATACTTATATATACTCAAAAATATTTATAGAATTTAAATATATTACGGATCGTAATTATCCTTTGTTTATAATGTTTCATAGAATAAAACAATCAATTTCGTTCTTTTCTTTTCTTTCCAAATCTTTATGCTAGAATAACTTTCATTTTGATGAGTTTTTCAATTATTTTCTGGTTTCTATTAATATCAATCATCGTGTTTTCTGTAAACAAGTTCATCTTAACTTTTATTTTTAGTAACATAATTATTATTTATTTCATCTTGTTTCTGTAAAAGTATGTACTGCATTATATCTCAAAAGTCTTGCCCTACTTTTATGCTTTGCATCATGTACTAAAACCACACAACGTTAGTTTAATTTAATTATATACTTGTATAATAGAGGTTGAATGCTATATATATACATATATTTCATACGAAAAATCCTTACATATAAAATACAATAAAAAAAATAAACAAACAAACTTCAATCTTCCATGAGCGATCAACGACAAAGTATTCAGGGAAATTTCCATTTTATCAGAATTTGTAGAGTTTTTTTGCTGCTCATTTTTGTAAAAAATCGTTTTGGATTTCAATCAGAAATGAAGATGTTAGAGTCCAAAATATTAAATACTGTTGGCATACTTTATGTTGCAAACTGTTCGGGATATAGTTTATTTTGGAAATCTCTCTGCGTAAACATATGATAGTCTTGGCCTTTTTTTTGTAAAAGATGCGTCACCTAAAGCTCTATAAAAACTGTCAGAACATATTTCTTTTGAGTAATTCGGATGGTTTCTTCCGTACGCGACATGAAAACTAATGTAGTGTCACTTTCTGCAATATTTAGCATTATAAAATTGTTCGGAAGACTTTTAAATTTTGTCCGTGTCTCATCTTAAGGACATGATAGGACCTTGATTTCTTTTTCAAAAAAATACACTGACGCAAGCTCTACAAAAACTATATGAAATAAATTTCTATATTAAAACGAAAAAGCCTTTCAAATATTTTTATTATCATTTTGTCATTTTTCTCTTAAGACTTAAGTTTGCTTTTTTTTTTATTTTATTGCCTTTTACATATTAGGATTCTTTTTATAAAGTAGGTACATATATATATGTAGTACTCGACCTCTACTATATATGTATGTAATCAAACTAAATCGATATCGTTTAGTTTTAATAAACATGTCGAAACAAAAAAGTAGTGCCAAGACTTTTGAGATGCATTATATTTTGGAAAAAATCACACATATAATCATTACTATACAAACATTGATTCATATTGCATACGATTTTACCATTCTTTGAATATTATTATTTCTAAAACTATATGACGATTCACATCTGTTATTATATACAATGTCACGTTTTTTCTAAGAAAATATTTTCTCTTATACCAGGCAATTTCTATTTCTACATAAACAAAATATCATATCAATGAATAGAATAGTAAAACCTAGAAATTTTGTATGTTACGTTCAATGAGTCAATTAAATGTAATTATGAATGAATTTGATGTATATAAAAGAATTTTTGAAAGTAGCATTATTGAATTATTATTATAAATACAAGGATACTTCGATAATAATCGCCATCGAAATTTTGATTTGAATTTTGTACCTATTATTTTTATCAAGAAGACAGATTTTCAAAGAACAGTAAATATTATATAAGTCTTAATATTATAGTTCGCTTATCTATAGCATGTATTTTGATTTTTATTTATTTGACATGCATTATTGTTATAAAATAAAAAAGAATTTCAAAATTATATTAATAAAGTTACTTGTGCAAATATTAGTGTCGAGAGTTTGTGAATGACAGGCATGATTACTACTTGCACATTTCAAAACTAATTGTCTGATTTTTTTCTCAAAATTATAATTTCTCACTTATTAATATTCTAGACAGTAAATATTCACCTTGCCTATGAAAAAATTGTAATATTTTATTCAAATATTCTTTTCCCTTTCAAATATCATTGATTTACTTAATGTGATTTAGAAATTTAATATATAATTATATGCATATCTATATTATTTTTCAACAAATATTTTGTCTATTATGATGAATGAGAGAAGAAGGTTATACGACGATAGTTATAAGAAATAATCAAATAAAACAAGGTTAACCTCAATATATAATAATGAGGAAAGAAAAGATTTCCAATGGGATATATGCCTGAATGATAACATAATTTGAAAATTACAGGTGTTTAAAAATAGGAATAGGTACCTATATCGTTTTAAAAAAAAAGTGAAGTGCAAAATAATCTTCTTAGATGAAAATGATGACTATAGTTTAATTGAGAAGAAAAATAATATTCTAAAAATGTCACGATTTGCTTCAGGATATATAATTTTTTTTCATAACTATGATTAGATAAAAATACTCGAGAGTAACATAATGATAAAATCGTTTAAGACTAACAAGTAGAAAAAAATCGACAAATAGTGTTGATAGGCCCGTTTACTGTTTTCTTCAATTGACATGAATCTATATATATATATATATATCTATATATCTATATCGTTTTTTTTATTTCTTCTATTTCCTTCATTCTTTATTATCTAACTCTAATATGACAAAGAGAAGCAAATGAGTTTTTGGTTAAAGTAAGTGTCATTACGATAGAGATCGATTTGTGTTGATTTGTCGAAAGGAGGCCGAGAAGATAGTAAAAGAAAATGAAGATGTTTAAAAAAGCCTAATCAATCATGTCAAGAGAAATTTTTGACATGATATTATTTTTTATATAGTAGGTAGAAGACATATTATTCTTTACAATGTATCCGGAACATAAAATTCAAATAAGAAAACTCGAGTACCAATCAAAGATGATGATGATTGATCGAGAATAAATTCCAATAAGATCAAAGATTTCATATGTTTTTTAAGTCTAAGAAATATAATTTAATGAGTTTTTGCATGACATCTTCATAAGTCATTTGTAAATTATCTTCCTCAAATTTTTCATATGTTATTATAATTATTGTATACAATAAATGTAAGTAACTTTTAAAGATATTTGAATATCATGTTTTTCTTTTAAATAATAAATATATAATTTATTAGGTAAATTTTATTGTCTAAAAACTAACAAAATAAAATATATTAAGCGTTTCTATTCTTTTGAATAAAAAAATTTTTTCTTTATTTATTTTTATTTAATCTTATGATTAACTATATAATCTTTAAAGCGTAGGTTTTTGCAATATGTCAAGGAAACAAATTTAGAAAATATGACCATCTGCCAATTGTCTGTCAGATGAAGAAATAATAATATGCTTAATTATTATTGTCACATATATTGCAGTATTCAAGTTTTTTTTCAAAGGACAGTTTTTGTTTATTTCCAAGAAAAAAAGAAAGAATAAATTATTGTTTTTATTTTTATTTCTACTACTAAATTTTTCCCTTCTTTTTTTAAACAATCTTAAAACGAAGACAAAATATTTCATATAAATTGTTCGAAGAGAAGAAGAAAAAGCGAAGAGAAGAAATGAGAACGAAAGAGAGGGGAGAGCCAGCGAGAAAAAAGAGACGAGAGAATTTTTTCATATAAATGTCGTGCTCATATGAAGCAAAAAAATATAGAAAAATGACAAAAACAGCAGACTTGATAGAATCGAGATCTGTAGTTAGTTCGTTTATTTCTTGACTATCAGCTTAAATAAATTAAATAACTAATACTTCTATTGATCATACAGTGGAAAACAAGAAAATATATCTATATTTTTCTATTTTAGAAAAATTTCTTTGTTATTTTTTTTTCTAATTATTTGGTGATTTAATTCGATTTTAATAAAAACATGTCAATTTTACACCGTGTGATACCATTAATACTTTTTTTTCTTGTTTATATTGTTGGTCTTATTGGCAATGGACTCTTAATATGTGAGTATGAAATATAATTTTAAATAAAAAGAAAAAATTAATTTTTTTTTTTATATTATTAAAAATTTAGTTATTGTATTTCGTCAAAAAAATTTGCGTACAGTACCAAATTTACTTGTTGTTAGTTTGGCATTAGGAGATTTTTTATTTGTTTTATTTTGTGTTCCATTTGGAGCTGTTGCTTATTCATTAGAATATTATCCATTTTCAACATTTTATTGTCGTTTTGAGAATTTTATTATTAATCTTTCTCTTGGTGTATCAGTTTTTTCTTTATTAGCATTAAGTGCTGATCGTTATAAAATAATTGTTAAACCATTTTCAAGTCATGCTAATGATCCATCGATTAAATTAAAAACAGTTGTTATATCTATATGGCTTTTATCTATATTTCTTGCTTTACCAGAAACAATTTATAGTGGTAAGTTAATGCTACATATAAAAGAAGAAAAAAAAGAGAGACGATTGTTAACTGAACGAACATATTGAAGAGATTGTTATCCGACTCTTGAAAAAAGAAATCTTTTTTCATAGACATGGGGTAAAGTGGTTATACTTGAATTAATTGCAAGAACATTTATATGAAAATTCATATTTTAATCATTTTTTTAGGTCTTATTACGGAAAGTTTTCATAAAGCAAATAATGAAACAATTAAATTATTTTATTGTTGGAGTCCAAATGAAAGTGATTTACTTGCTAATCATGCATTTATGATTAGTAGACAAATTGTACGTCTTATTATTTATTATATAATGCCACTGATATTTGTTTCAATATTTTATATATTAATCGCAAAACATTTATTTCAAGCAAAAAGTGTTTTTTTAACACCAGTATCAGCACAACCATTTATTAATGAAGTATCAAATACGAAACGAGGACAAATAACTATTAAATCACTAATAAAACAAACATCTAATAGTAGTTCTTCACATAATAATAATAGTATACAAGAACAACAACGTCTCAATGAATTGAATAATAATAGCAATTATAAAAAAAATCTTCCATCACATTCAACGACACCTGATAATGAAGAACTAATGAACACGCATGGTCCATCATCAACTACAGTACCCGTAACTCCTCCTTCTTCATCATCATTAACAAATAGCATACGACGTAACAAAGATCTTTTATATGGAAATTTAACGATGAATAATATTAATAGTAATATGCCTATTCATACATTGTATCAAGATGTTAAAACAAGAAAACAATTACGAGCACGACATAAAGTTGCTAAAACTGTACTCTTTTTATGTAGTGTCTTTTTTATATGTTGGTTACCAAAACAAATTCATGATTTATATTGGTATGTTAAAAAAAAAGAAATCTGAAAAACATTTTTTTTTTATAATTATACTCATATATATTAGGTTTATTGGTGTAATTGTTTATTCATCACGTTGGAATCATTTTTGGCAATTTAATAAAACATTAGCACTTATTTTTTCTTATATTTATTCATGTATTAATCCATTTGCACTTTATTTTCTTTCATCAACATTCCGTCATTTTTATAAACGTTATTTATTTTTTTGGACAAATACATCATGCTGTTGTTGTTGTTCAAAACGTCCTTTCTTCAAACATATACAACGACGTCGTACTGGTGAAATGGCAACAGTTAGCGATTTTCAACATCGTTCATCAACAAATAATTTTACAACAATTTATTATGATTCAAATCGTATAAGAAATAATATAAATTGTTATCAACAACAACAACAACAACAACAAAGTCCTTTTAGAATGCATCGATATATACCTTCAGATAAAGTAATAACAGAAAATGAAATTCAACATAATGGAACTGCTAGTCAATCTCCAGTATAATAAATACGAACTAAATGATTGACAAGCAATAATTTTTCTGTTAATCGTATGCCGGTGATTATTTGAAACATCTGTTTTCGATCATAATCATCATCCTATTGATATATAAATATACATATATCTATCTGTGTGTGTGTATTTGTCTTGTTTTATTGTGTTGTCGATTGGTTAAGTGCTAGAATCTATTGACTGAAATAGATGTAGAATTAAACCCTGGTTATGATCAGAGTTCTGTAATATGTCAATCATAAAGATAAATTTATCAAGATCATATTTTTAGAAATAAGATAATTTACATAACGGATTATGATGAACCATATATAGATCAAAAATAAATTTTTTTTATGATTGTTATCATTTCTATTGTTCATGACGAATTATATTTTTATTATTTGTTATATTATATTATTTAATAGAAATTATTATAAAAAAAAATCAGATTATATTATTTTAATCATTTAAACATAATATAACATATAAAAAAGACTCAAATAATATAAAGTTGTACTTAGCCATATCATTTGACCTTGTTAGATCAAAACTATGCAAAAAATATACAAGCTGATCTGGAGTGCGAGTTTCAAGCGACATATGGAACAATCAATATAATTCAAGGATAATATTATTTAATAGTATATTCAATAGATTTTGAATTATTTTCTTTTTCATAAAAAAATAAGATTTCGTTTATTTATAAAAGAAAGGAGAGTATAAACAATTCGATCAAATATTTACTTAATAAAAGTTGTAAAATGATGCAGAATATGTGTAGAATGCTGAAGATAAACATAAAATAATTATTCTCTGTCTAAGAAAATTTAGGAAGACTATAAATTTTACTTACTAGTAATACTCATATATTGTACGTTATTTCATTTTGCATATATTAGAAGTCTTCCGGCGGCGTCAACTCTCATCATTTAATTAGTCCGTCTCTTACCTTCTCGCATGCGTTTCCCATCTTTCATCTCATTATACATACTCATAGCGCTACTAAAGTTGCGTGACAGATAATATCCTCTGATATTGTGACTTTTTTTTCTACGATAAAGCAGAAGTAAATACTTATCATAATTGGATAGATGATAGATCGTCTATACTATTGCATCACAAACAAATAATTTGAGTTTTATATTAAATAATATTTTAAAGACATCGTCATATATCAAAATAATCAATGTACGAAATATACATATGAATATTAGATACAGAAAGAAAGTTTAATATTTCATTTGATAAATATTTCTTGTCATATATGTATATGTTTATTTGAATTATTTCATATCTTAGAAAGTTACAAAGGTTATCATGCCCCTTTATAGGTCAACGTTAATTTCGTATATTTTTAAAAAAGAAAATTAAAAATATTTTTTTTTGTTGATAATTTATCTGTGATCTACATCAACACGTATGATTCACGTCTTTTTAATATGATCAAAAAAGTGCATTATAACTGGAATTGATATGAGAGCATGGACATGAATAACATGATATTGTTTTTTTTTATTAGAACGTAAAATTTTCCGATGAATTTGTAGACTCATTTTTACCATTAATGTAAAACTACATAAAAAATGGATTAAATAAGATGAAAAATTTGAATGATGAAAATGACGTAAAAAACACTTAACTAATTATTCAACCTGGTTATTCAGTGCATACTCATAATTGTTGCATTGTAGGCGTATTAAAAATTAAAAAGAAAGATTTTTATTCGTTGACATATCGCTATAGATAGTTTCCTGACGAGGGACACTTTATTCAATTACTATTAAAATGACAAAGATACGACGTACTTATTATCGACAGACCCCCTGTTCGTTATCTTTTGTATAAAACAAAATTATTTTATATATACGATTCAGTAGGTTAAGCTGTAAATTTTCTATTAAGTGAATACTACAAATATTCAAAAGCTCTTCTAAAGATGAGCTTTTTTTTTACGGATAATTATGAACGGTGAAATCTTAATTGGATGTCCTAACTGCGTAATTGTCACATATTCATTATTAAAAAACAAATAGAACATTAAGTAGAGTCGACATGGCATTAAAAAAAATGCTTATTACTGTGCTTAATACCTCATGGAGCTCAGTGCCTTAATGTATTATATTTCGGATTTTACTGCTCTTTCATGGCTAAGAGGATAGAATATTTCTTGATTAATCATTAGTATTAAACAACAGAAGTCGTTAAAACCTTTTTTGATACCATATATTTTATATATTGAAAAGAAGATATCACCGTTAGAAAGTAAAACAAATCTTGGTTTTTCAATATATGCTAAAGAAATATTTCATTTCAGTCAATATTCTAGAACATTTTTTTTTACATAGTTCTTTTTAATGATAGTTGAATAGACATGTTATTATAACCATATTTTCAGAAATTAAGCATATGCTAAAAATTCAAATAGATACACGTGTCGATGAGCTTATTTCTTCAATACTAATTATTAGTGCCTTGAATATATAAATGTAGAAGCCAATTTCTTCTCCGATTTTATTCGTCTTTTTTTAACGAAAAATCAATACATGTGAAGAGATTTTTCTATAGATATTGACAGAGTTATGACTTTGACAAGTATAGTTTATTGATTCTTTTAGATAGAAAAATATAATTGGTACATCATGTGTTTCTTAAAATTACATTCATTCATCAAGTATAGCATTTCTACTTGACATCTCGAATAAGATAACGAAGATTTAATGGATATCACTCATCAAAATTTTCCCTCAAATATACTCTATAATAATTTAATTTTCTTTCTATCATCTCCTTTATTATTCTCTGATATAACTAGATGCATCATCTCTAAGTGACAAGATGTGTTGTTGTTTTTTTTGACTAGGTATAGTCCATTCTCGGAATTACAATAGTACAAATTTTACATGAATAGATTAATAAAATAATAAATAGTTAAAATATCAATTATAATTTGATCATTATAGTCACACATTAAGAATTGAATGACTATTTAATTAAAAAAATCAATAATCATATTAAAATAATGAGTATTCAAACGTCAACAAGTGTTGGTAGAAGTGAAAACTCATTAACATATAGTGTAGAAAGAACGTTAACAAATATTGTATATAGAATTTCTAATACATTCTAAATTTGAGAATCATGTTTAATTATCTTTAAGAAATAAATAAGATGATTTGATATCTATAATTAAATTTGAAAATTTTTTTCTAACGAGATAAATTAATATTTATGCATGATATTCAAGAAAAAGTATTATGAATATTTTTTTTCATGTTATTTTTTTGAGTTTGCTGATCATTCAATTTATATGAGAAATAGTATCAAAATTATCCATATCATCATTACAAGCATTAGTTTACTGTTAATATTATTAGTATTAAGATCTATATTAATGATTTGAAAAGATATCTATTTACAATAAATTCTTTTTTCAAATATCAATGAAGTAACCACATTTGATTAACATTAAAAAATCATTGATTATTCAATAGTAAATTTCATATAGAGTTAAAATTACATTTGGGTTAAACAATGATAATCTACTTGAAAAAATAATATTATTTAAATGTTATCTAAACAAGTACAATCATAAGATATACCATGGATGAGATTTCATCGACAACGATCACCATATGTTGATATTTATGGCTTCATTTGAACAAGCAAATGTTTGCCATGAGGACTTTTAGTTAATTATTTAAGAAATGTAACCAAAGATGAATGACATTCACTGAATTAAAGTCTTGACAATAATACTCATGTTGTTATTTAAAAATATCTAGTTGATGATTCGAGTTTTAATATTAATATTTTAGTAAGTTTAAAATAATAATTTTTTTCTATCAATTTAATTAAATTTGATTGAAATTATTTAACAATTGTTCTTTAACCATTTACATTTTCTCTGTGTGACATATAATGATACTTCTCGAGTGTTTATATATCAGTAATAAGAAAGATTATTCATTCAAAAATTTGACAACTATATTATTGTACTTTTTCTGTTCACCAATGCTTTTAATGGTTATATATATTATCAAAATGTCATAGTTTTAAGAAAAAAAATGAAAGAAAAAATTTAATATTAGATATCAATTATCATTTTATACTTGTGTTGATTTATTTGCCAAGCTATCATCAACATTTGACCAATATCAATAAGACAATTATCATTCCACATACTCATTATCTGCCAATATTTGATGATAGATTTGTATTAGATCTAATGGAACAAACGCATTACTCTATTACATGACTAAATAATTTCGAAGATTTCTGTCTATCAGATGATAATTATCATCCAGAAACTATTTAATATATTATAATAAAAAAACATGTTATGAATGATGCAATCGATGCGAAGATAAATGATACACTAAATATGTTTTTCATGCAGATCTAAATACCATAATTAGAACAATAAAGTTGTTTTATTTCATATACGCATTTGACGGTCTGTTTTTAATCCTTTATTTATTGGAGTAGAATAATTGAAAAATCTAAATTATTCTTCTAAAGTCAATGAGGAATACTTTTCTCAGGAGAAAAACACTCGGTAATAAGAGAATAATGAAGCGCCAAAAATATTGTATTGATTTTGCATTCAAAAAAAATTTTCTAAAAATAATTTTCTTACAAACTATCTTTAACACAAATGTTTAAAGGTGATATGAATATGATAAATGACGAAACTATTGATGATTCTGAGGATTATATAACTAATAATGAAATATATAAAATTTTACGTCGACGATCTGGTTCATTGGCATGTATTCTCACAATATTTTTTCCTGCCTTATTATTTTTCTTCAATATATCTTGTACACCAAGACGAACTATTGTTGAATCATTTCAACATATTTATAGCATGTTAATATTTAATTTAGATTGTTTGGCTATTGTACTCGGATGGTTACTCATTCAAGCTAGCGTAAAATAATGATTATTTTTATTTATTAATAGAAAGTTTTTTTTGTTTTCTTTCAGTTAGCTTTGTTTATACCGATTGGAAACAAATACTATCGAAAATCCAACATAATATCTTATAGATATAATGGAATAATAGCCTTTATTTTTTCTTTTGGTGGTATTTATATATTAAATTGGCTGAATATTATTCATGCATCTTATATCTATGATAATATGAATAAGATTCTTATCATTTCAATCATAATCTCTTATTCTGTCGGTTGTTTATTATTTCTTAAAGGCACTAAAACTCGTTATTTAAAACAAATCAATCCACTAGTAGCTTTTTTTTATGGCACAGATATTAATCTAACTGTTACTGGTATCGATCTAAAATTATTCTTTAAATTACGAGCAGGTCTAATCGGATGGGCTTGTTTAAATCTTTGTTTTTTACTTAAAACAATAGAATTATATACATATCGACGGCCACCTGCTTTTGTTCTTATTGTTATTCAACAAATTCTACAAGCTCTTCAATTAATTTGGTACGAAGAAGATTATGTCATAAATGATAATATAAGAAAAGAAACAACTGGTTTTATACATGTTTTTGGTTCTATTTGCTGGTTTCCTTTTCTTTGGTATATACATTTATATGTCATCAAACTTAATGAAAACATACTATTTTGCTCTCTTTATAACTTAGGTGTTTACCATCCCAGTATTTAACACTTGTTAATTATCCTATT
>JAJEKB010021733.1:302044-360227 GCA_022393335.1 Macrotrachela quadricornifera | reverse complement strand
AAAATTAAGACGAACAAAAAACTTGAAAAAATTCAGTTTTTCAGCGAAATTTAAAAAAGGGTAGTTTTTGTATATCAGGCAAATGTGACATCTTTCAGTGTTAATTGATAACTTTATTCATATCGATTAAAACTTCAAGGTAATGCCTATCATATGAAATAAAATTGGTTGGTTCGTTTTAACAAGTAAAGGAGTACGAAGAATTTACTTTTCTCGCGGACTTTTGGGACACCCTGTATAATATGAATCACGGAGATAAAACCGCCCTTTTGATTGGTAAAACGCCAAGGTCAATAGCCTTGAAAAAATTTGTCTTTTTTTTTGTTTATAATGAATAATTTCGAAATTTATTATTAAAAAAAAAAAGAGAAGCACACAAATTTAATTGGGTTTAGTCTCAAAATTGAAATTAACTGATTACTGACATTTGTTTTAGAGAAAAATGAAATTATATTTACAAATTGTTAGTCTGTATCTAATAATTTAATATTTATTAATTAATCTCTTATATATTTTCATTAATATGGTAATAACAAGTTTGTAAATTTCTGTTAGTTAAATATATATTAATATAATCTATCTAAAATTAGTTAAATAAATAAAAATACAGTGAAAAAAAAATGTTGATATTATGTAACTTAAATAAAGTGAAGTTTATGGAGAAATTTTTTCTGTTTTTTTTGTTTCACATCAATTCATATTGTTGTCGAACATAATTTGCATAAATAATACCAAATATAGCACTAATTAATCCTAAGCCCATCAGAGCAAAATTAAGACCCAGAAGCAAATTATAAGTATATCGAAAACGGAAATAAACAGGCTCAGCACAACCACGTAAATAAATATTATCTTGTTTATTAAGAGCATTAGTTCCACAACCACGAACTACTTTAACGCAACATGAATCTGGAGTACTTGCTCCATCTGAAAAGGAACTTTTCCAATCTGTTGCCATTTCAATACCACAACATTGAAATGTTCGTTGCATTAATCCAACAGCTGAATTTGAATTTCGAGCACTATTCGAACTGGAATAATTCCTAATCATATTAGCGGTATTATTAAAGGTTGTTATTCGAAGATCCGCACGATTTGTTACAAAAATAATACCACATATTGCAGCAAGGACAGAGGTAAAAACTAGTAGACCAGAAAAGAGTGTTGTTAATGCTGGAAATTGTCGTAAAGCAACATATATAAGAAAACCTGCAAAGAGGAAAGCAAATGTGGCAATTATAATACTAAAGACCGATAATCCAAATATTTGTTTCCAAAACTGACGAGCATAATTTGTATCTTCAATGGAAATTGATGCAGCAACGACAAGAACAATACCAACACTGGCTGTAATAGTGCTGGATATAAGACAACCTAATGGACGTTGTTTAGACATTTTGGTTAAATGGTGAGATATCCTTTATCGTATACGTTAAAGCTTCTTTTTTTTTAACAAAGAAATAAGCTGTGCCGACCAAAAAAATGTATAAAATGTGCTTTTTTTGCAACTATCAGCGTCAATCAAGCGTTAATTTTTTCTTCTTTTCCTTTTCTTTTTCTCGTTTTAGTATACTATGCCTATAATAATAAGTGTGCATTCAATGTTACAACAATTAATTATTTCGCTTGATAACAGTACATGAGTTTGTTTATAACTCGTCAAACTTACATAAACATATATTAATCACACATTAGTAGATAATGAATAAAAGAATGTTTTAATAATTCTTTTTTTTTTTTGTATCTCATATATTTATTTATGCAGTTATTCATATCATTATATCGAAAATATTATTCGGTTCTTTTTCTCGTTTTATCATCGAACGACAATCATATATTATGATTATGTTTCATATTGGGTATTTTTGATTGTAAAATGAAGAGAAAAATACTATAAAAGAGTCGAGTTCACGTGGCATGATTGTTTTTACTAATTAATCTATATTCGTTTCGATTAAATGTACAGCAAATCTAGTTTAAACGTAATTTTGACCTTTTTTTTTTTGCTAATGGAATGAATTTTTAGAAAGGTAATATTTAACGTGGCGAATACCAAATAGATGCTGGTTACAGATAACAATTTATATAATGAAAGATATTATTAAGATTTATATTGATAACTAAATCATATTGATTGATTTTATTCATTATGCTGCAATCAGGCAATATTCGATCCATCATATGAATAAAATTTATTATGAAGGATTGTATTAACGGGAAAAGTTGATTTCATACTAAGAATATAAATTGTTATTGAAAGGCAAGTATATTGAATAAATTAATTCAATGAATACTATTTCACTCCCATAAAATTTCAAAGAAAAACTTATTTTTTTGTATATTAAGGATTGATTCTACATTTATGTTATACAGCAAAAATTTTTCATTATGTCACTGAATTTTAAACAAGATACTAAGGATATAGTTCAATTTCTATTAAATTCAACCATAAAAATTATTGTAAATGTCATGCAAAAAATAATTTTTATCAATTTTAAATCAAATAAAGACAAATTCTATTTTAAGTAAATATGATATTAACTATGTTCTTATTTATCCTCAATTTGTAAATAAATAACTATTATATAAATAGTAACAAGATAACAGTAATCATTGGTGAAACATAATATTGTTATGACATTGTTTTTTTTTCTTACTACAATGATTTTATTTTAATTGAGCAATACAATTCATATATGTCATTTATAGATGAATTTTACTCGTTTGTTTTTATAATTCATATGTAGATCTACATGAAAATTTGATGAAGGAAAGAATCTTTAGAGATGAATTTGAATAATTTATGTTCAAAAGGACGCGTATGAGTGAATAGCAAATATCAAACTTTATGAAATATATCACATTATAAAGGGCTGTTGAGATAAAGAAAGTTTTCGAATTTATACACAAGTGAATAAACACGTGACTTCTATCTTCATTCAAAGAGAAACGAAACGGTAAAGATGCCGTTCAAACGGTCATAATTCGCTAATCTACCGAGACGTCAGTGATACAGTGCAAAACAAATGACTGTCACTTATCTTACCGTTTCAACGCCTCATTCATATATCAAAGCATAATCTATATTATATAATTACCTAAGCAGTTATAAAGTGGGTATATTCTACGTAACAAATAGTGACGAACGCAGATACTCATGCATTTTTTTTATTATAAACTGCTGTTAATACTCAAATTAATTGAATTCTTTTTTTTTAAGGACTATTATTCACTTCACTATTGTATTCTGATGGTTTGAATTTTTATTTTTTGTTGTTTTATAGTACGCATAAAACTAACTTAAATCGTTTGAAGCTTTGATCAATCTTTGTTCTTTTATGAGCTATTTCTGAGAAAACGAATTTGCCATATAATTAATTGTACAAAAAAAATGTATTTCCTCTAACAAAACAAGAATGCACATGCCGTTTATATTATCTTCGTCAATCAGAATCATGTATTAGAACGAAAGTCACGAGGAAACATCCTCAACTATTAAATCGCTTTTCGGTTGGTTCTATTGCCATTCGATCAGTCTTGATGAGTAGTGAAAAAGTCTATTTTGGTTTGCTTTTCCGGTCTTCTATTATCGATTTATGGAGGTTTTATTGAATTTTGAGCTAAAATTTTCTCTATGGACACAATTTCAGCTCAAAATACGATCATTCAGGTTCTCGTAGGTGCTCGTACCCCTAGGCCAAAAATTCAGTAAAACCTCCATAAGTCGATAACAGAACACCGGAAAAGCAAACCAAAATAGACTTTTTCACTACTCACCAAGACTGATCAAATGGCAATAGAACCAACTGAAAAGCGATTTGGCAGTTGGAGATGTTTCCTCGTCAGTATGTCGAAAAGACTCGTTACAAAATATGTATAATAAAATCTATCAGATCGAAATAGAATTATACTGTATCTTACTACTTATTGAACAAATATGTATAATATATAGAGAGCTTGCCTATACATCTATTGATTAGTAATCAGCCTTAAATATATGAGACAAAAAAGAAAAGAGAAAACGATTATATAAATTCGAACAATATAATCATTTATTTATTCGATAAAAATTTCTCAACAAGTACACATCGTCTATGAACTAAATATAGATGTACAGAAAGATAGGATTTGTGAATTCAATATAAAGTACTACTCATTTTACTAATGAAGTTGACACATTTACTACAAACAAATCATACATTATATTCTTACTAGGAATTAGTTAATGTTACAGAAATATTAATCAAATTGAAGATGAATAAGATTTAATATTGAGTATTTGACCTTTCAAAATTTTTCATTTGTTTCACTAATTCATTCATTCTTAAAAGAACAAAACTATATTATTATTACGCTCATATTGAATGTTAACAGATTAACTTAAACTTATTTTTTACTACTCACTGACATTATTACAAATTACAACATGAAAATTAACTTTATATGCTTAAATAAGTATTTAGTATAATCTAAGTTTTGCAGCTAGAAATAAAAATTCGAAAAGATCGTTACTGAATATTTATTATATACAAAGTAGACGTATTATCTTGAGTAATTAACAAAATGTAAACTATCAATGAATTAGATGTATCATAAGAAAACATTCTTTTATTTTTTTGTTGATATTTTATAAAACATAAAGAAAAAATAATCTCTTATGATACATCTATTGTTTTTTCTATACTTGTAGATAATTTAGATTTTGTCTATTGCTCAGAGTAATGCGGTTGTTATAAATGATGATTGTTAAATATTGAATTGTATGTGTTTTCCTTAAACAGACTCATTTACTGCAAACCAAAAGTAATCGCACAAAGTGTTGATCCATATTTCTCTTCGATAAAAGGGAACTGAAAGAAAACTTTTTTTACCAAAAGATAGAGATTCTTCTGCTCTTTCAGATTCTAAATAATTTATTATTTTTATCATGTCTATAAATGAAACAACATGGCAAAAAAGCAGTATACTTTCGAAAACACTCCACATTTTTTTATAAAAACGTAGCAGAAAATGTTGATCTTTATATTCCTTCCATAAATACGTTTCAAAAAACAAAGTTTTATTACCAATCGATAGGAAATTTTCTTCTCTTTCGAATGACATAAAATGCATTTTTTTCACTCGCATTCCTCAATGAAGTGAAACAAGAAAAATAGGAAAACACTCACAATGAATTTGGAGTTTTTTTCATGAACTTGTCAAAAAAACTTCTATATAGTAGTTAAACATAGTTAATTTCGATCTACAAGATAGCTTCGAAAAGTTCGTAAATATGTGAGTAGCTGTTGTTTTTTGCAAGGGATTTTCAATGGGTACAAAACGAACCAAATTATCGTTGTCTACTATAGTGTTTTGACGTGTTCATGGAAAAATTGCAAAATTAACACACAGTTGTTTCCCTTTCTTTCTTGTTTCATTTATAGACATGATAAAAATAATAAATTATTTACAATCTGGAAGAGCAGAAGAAGCTCTATCTTTTGGTAAAAAAAAGTTTAGTTTCAGTCCCCTTCTATTAAAGATAAATAAGGATCAATATTTTGTGCCATTACTTTTGCATCGTGCATTATATCCGCTATTGTTTCAATATTAGAAATTAATAGATATTAGAGATAATACTCTCCTCCAATCATTAATTAATAAAAATAAAGAAGATATTCATTGCTCGACTATCTAAGTATTTATTAAAAAATAAAACATAAAAGACAACATTTTTGTTTTTTAAATAATTAATCCAATACGTTCAAGAAAATCATCAAGTAATTTCATTTTTTCTGATGTTTCATCAATATCCGATGGATTAGTTGTTGAAAATTCAGCCAAATAAAACCTCAAATCATCAATAATACCTACTGTATCAGTTTCTTGTCGATCAACTACACTAGCTGCATCTTCCAATACAATTTTTTCAAATTCTTCTTGATCTAATATCTATATAAAATAAAAATTTTTTATTTAATTAATATTAACAAAAGAAAATCTATTCAAACTTCTTCTAAATGATCACCAATGAATCGAATACATTGATGTTCAAGTTTAACCAATTGAAATAAACGTGAAAGACGAAGTGTTGCAATAATTGTATCAACACTAAATGATTTTGAATAAGTATTACCACAAAGACGTTTTAAACCTGGTAAAAGTAATTCATCAGCAAGTACAAGTAATTCATCAACACAATCATTTGATATCTATATACGATAAAGAAGAAAAAGGAAAAAAAAACAAAAACTAATAAAATTTAATTTTATATTTAAAAACAAATTCTTACTTCACATTCATCAGAATAAATATAATACAAAAGTGGAAGAAAAAGTTCTTTTCGAATATGTTTTAATATCATTGTTGTTTTACCATTAGTTTGTTTTATTGTATCTGGTAATATTTCATTAAAATGATTTTTAATAAGAGCAGAAAAATATTCTGTTCGTGCACATATAAATGCTTGATGTACATTAAAATAATAACATTCATCAATTATAAATATTAAATCAGAAAATGTATCAAGATGAGGTTGATCAATAAATGGCATTTCACTACCAGCAATCTGCAATATATTAATAAAATGTTTCTTTTGAATCGATAGATTCGAATTAACTATTTAATAACATTATAAACTATCTCATTTCACTCAAAATTTGATGCTGATTCTCAGTACATAATTCTTTTTGAGAAATATCATGGGTAAAACGTTGACTTTATCGATACTTGTTGTATTGGTTTCACTGCTATACTAATACTTTTCTTAGTAAATGCTCATTCAATAGGATGAAAAATTTCAGAAGAAATTAAGCAATCAAAGATATACCTATCATGTAAATATGAAATCAAACGACAATGGTAGAGAAAAATAATCGAAAAATTAAGGTGTAAAGCTTATTTTAGCAAAGGAGAAATATTATTAGCTATTCTAAACATTATCTCATATCTTGAAAGAAAAACCAACGCTTTCGAAACTGTAAATTCGTATGACATATTAATATACAGAATGGTGCATAAGTTTCTCGGTACATTTTTAATTTTGAATAACTTTCGATCTAATGCTTTTAATCAATAATACTTTATTCAAAACAATATAGACTATAATTAGTCAATAGTTTTGTTCAAAATGTCAACTATCAGTTTCAAATCAGTCGAAATGCCTTAAGAATTTCATTCCAAAATTGATAAAATCAACAGAGAAGAAGAGAAAAGATGATATTAGACAATATTATGTATATGATGAAAGAGAAAAACCTTCGACCATTTATTATCTAGATTTTGACATTTCACTATGCTATACTATCTTTTCGAATATAAGTAAATAGTTATTTTATAATAATAGCTGAAACTATGCATTGAAATAAGTTCTTTCAAATGGCGAAATCTTCCGCTCGCTAGAATATTCCTATTGAAAGTTATTCAAAAATAAAAGTGTGGAAGGACTTATAGATCACCTTATGTATATAAAACACAACCTATACACATTAAAATAAAAAATTTCATTATTAATTTTCATACCCATTGACGAAGTTCTAATGGAACAGCTTGTTCAGCTAACATACGATAATCTAATCGTATACTATCATCATCTTCATCAGGTTCAAGTACAAGACGACAAATATTTGATGTTGATGTTTTAGTTGCTTCTTAAAAAACCAAAAAATAAAATTTTGATATAATATAAAAAATAAAAATATTTTAACAAACGCCATTCATCAATTTCAAGTTTTTTTCGTTCAATTAAATCAATTAATCGAGGTAAACGACAACTTTTAGCTAATGCTTTAACATTATCAATATTTTCCAATGCTATTTCACAACAATTTGTATATAAATATCGAACAACAGCTTCAAAACTTTCTGCATTAAACTACAATAAGAATTCTTTTTTATTTTTTTAATTATTAAAATAATCAATAAAGATATTTACTTTTGCTCTTGTTAAATTAATATATCGTTTTTCATGCCATCGACTTTCGAATGCTTCATGAAAAAATGATGATCGTGCAGCTAATACACATCGATGTAAAGGAAATATTTTTTCATCAACAACAAATGTTACATCACTATATAAACCTTGTTCAAAAAGTCTAAAAAAAAAGAAAAACATCAAAAATTTTGTATTTTAATATAAGAAATATTTACTTTCGTAAAAATTCATCATATGTATTTCGTTTAATTATTCTTGTTGTTAATACATTATAATTTTTTAATAATGTTCGAATTGTATCAGTTAAAGCACCATATCGACATCGTTCACCATCAAATGTATTTGCTTGACATCGAGCACCTAAATAAATAAAAGAAATATAACATAAATACTTATAACAATCTAAAACTCATGACAAAAGTATTTCATTTTCTTTTAGAGAACTTGAAAAAGAAAATTTTTCAAACTATCTAGCAGATAATAAAGTACATTCATTACTACTTTTAGATTGCTCTAAGGTTGATATATTAAATAAATTATTAAAAAATTACATCATTTATTAGGTATCGCCCTCACCATTATCGAGCAGATATTGAGTGATTTCCAAATGACCACATAAACAAGCATAGTATCTAGTGTTTTTTTTAAATAGTTAATTAAATAATCTGAATATGAAAAAAAGAAAAAACTTACAATGGTGTCGAATCCCATTTGTCTCGAATATTCAATTCAACTTCTTTTTGCTCAACTAAATAACTAAATATATATAATTTTAAACTTTTTTCTTTTTAATGAAAAAACTAAATATAAATTTCATACCGAACTCGATCGAAATCTCCCCGTCGTACACTTTGAATAAGTTCAATTTTGTCTGATGACATTATTTATTGTAATTGAAAATAATAGACGTCATATAAGTAAGATGTATAATGACTCATACTGTAGATAATCATGTGATTCAATAATTTATTGATTATTACTTGTGTGTATCTTTATTTATATATATAACAACGTTCAACTATTAATATTTATTTATTTATTAGTGTTTATATTTAAAGAATTTTATTGTATTTTAATAAATTTCTTGCATTTGTCTTTATTGGTTGTTAGAATATCGTTATAGTAACTATGAAATAAAGATGACGTTGTAATATAAAAATAAGATAAGAAGAAAAACAAGTGGTTGTTTTCTACTGAAAATTTCGTTTTTTAATGATAGTCACATAACCAATAAAATTTTTTATTATTTTGAATATTACATAGTTAAAGCTACATAACTTTGACTATAGATAAAATTCTAAAGAGTATGTAAGTTATTATAAAGATTAAAAATCTATCGATGATTATAATATCATACTATGTAAGATTCAATATTTCTTTCTCTTTACAATCAACTTATTTTAGCTAAAAAAGTTTATGATTAGACTATACTTCAATCATTCATTTGTGAACGATCATTTATAGTATAAAAATACTAATCTGAATTATATTGCATATTATTATTGAGTAAGATTACAAGTTTTTATGTAATCATTATATGGGTGAATAGATAGACATCTGTTTTAACTCACACTCGCAAAACATATATACCGAAACTATTATATAAAACAAATAATGAAACCAAAGAAAATTTTTTAATCATTTCATTGCGTATATTTTCAATAAAATTGTAGTGTATTAAATTTTATTTTGTTAGGCAGATAAATTTATAAAAAAAATTACTATATATATAATAAGTTATGATTATTAGTGATGTGATATTTTATACTAATCACTCATTCATTCATTGGTTGAAATTACTAAGCTTTTTAATTGGTTGTTTATTTTTGTTTTGTTTCCTTCCCTAGTCACTTATACTTTTACTTGCTTATATGCATGCTATCTAACCATTTGACATTGAAGTATGTTTTTTTTTTCTGTATCTATTTTATGAAAAGAGCCTATTTGATACACTCAAATAATTCGCCTGTTTTTTTTTTGTTTATTTCGTTTATTGTTTGTAAATCATATATGATATGCTGATTATTTGTTACATAATAATTGAAAAAATAAAGTTAAATTAACTTGAATAATAATAAACTTTTTTTTTTAATTTATAGTTTAAATACTTATTTTAATATTTTAATATTTGGTAAATAATAGTTAAAATGTTCTGTTCATCAAATGAAACATCAGTTGGTGGTGGTATGATTGTTTGGATCAACAAAGGATTTACATTATGTTTTTTTGATACACTTACAACATCAGTTTTATTCGGTTTTATATTTATTTTTGGTTTAATTCAATATATGTTTTATAGGTATATTTATTTATATAAATTAAAATAAATTTATTTAATTTTATATTTCTTTTGAATAGACGATATGGATTTAAAATTGAACGAGAATATATTGATTCATCTGTTTTATATGCTATTCAAGTTGTATTAACAATTCTTTTAGCATGTGAACCAATATTATTATATGCAACTGAAACAACAGCACTTGGAAAAACGAAAGTAAAGAATTTTATAATATAATAAATCTAAAATATTGTAATTGTTTTTTTTTTCTTTTTAAGCTTCCAGGTTATACAATATTTCGTTGTGTTCTTCGTACACTTGCTTGGTTATTCTCATTACTAATTCTTCGTGTTGAACGAACTAAAACAATGCCAACAGTTCAATCACGTGGTCATGGTTTAACCATACTTACTTTTTGGTGTATAGCAGTTTTAATTGAATTGTTTGCATTAATATCTTATCGTTCATCATTATGGTTTTTTCAACCAATTATTCAACAACATTCTCCACCAGAAGAAATTCAAATAGTTCGATTTGGTTATTGGATATTTCGATTACTTACAACATTATCTATATTTTTTATTGGTCTTCGTGCACCAGGTGTACCACGACGACGTTATGCTGTTATGTTAAATCGTTCTCATTCACAAATTGAAGAAGATAAAGCAAAAGAAAATGTTTGGATTAAATTTTTTCAACATTTTAAAACTTTAGCACCATTTATATGGCCACGTGGACATTGGGGATTACAAATAAATATAATTATTTGCATAATTATTTTATTATCTGGTCGATTATTTTCATTAGAAGTACCACGATATACAAAATTAATTAGTAAATTTATTATTTAAAACATTATTTTTTTAAATATATATATATATATTTATTTTTCTAATAGCTGATGAATTAATTAAATCATCTAATGGTACAACAGATACATTTTTAAATCTTGGTGCACGATTACGTTCACCAGATAGTTGGCCATGGAGATTAGTATCAATTTTAATGGTTTTAAGATTTTTACAAGGTATATAAAAGGAAAAAGAAAATTTTTTTGAAATTATTTTTTTATTTTATTAGGTGCTGGTCCATTTGGTTCAGGTTTATTAGGAATTGTTCGATCAACATTATGGACAAAAATTGATCAATATACAACACGTACATTAAAACTTCGAGTATTTTCACATTTACATGATTTATCATTAAGTTGGCATTTAACACGAAAAACTGGTGAAGTATTACGTATTGTTGATCGTGGTACAGATTCAGTTGATTCTTTATTAAATTATGTATTATTTAATATATTTCCAACAATAGCGGATATTATTATTGCTATTGTTTATTTTATTATTCAATTTAATATTTGGTAAAATAGTTTTATTTTTAATAAATTCTTTTAATCATAATATGGTATGATTGTTGTTTTGTTTTATTAGGTTTGGTATAATTGTATTTGCAACAATGTTAATTTATCTTATATTAACAATTTTTATAACAGAATGGCGTACAAAATATAAAAAAGAAATGAATAAATTAGATAATGCTATGGGTGCAACTGCAGTTGATTCATTACTTAATTTTGAAACAGTAAAATATTATGGTGCAGAAAATTATGAAGTTGAACAATATCGTGATGCTATACAAAATTATCAAAAAGGTAAAAAAAAGACAAGAAAAATTTTCTTTGTATAAAATAGTGTGATGAAAAAAAAACTACCATGCCTCCGGTAAATGGTGATTCTAATCACGTCTAATTCATTATTGTTTTTTTAATAATCCTATTAATCTAGATTTTTAACTAATAGTAATAGTGATAAGTAATACCTTAATAGGAGAAAGTTCATATATATATCTATTTGTTTTTTTTTCTTGTATATGCGACATTCATAGAATTTGTACAGGAAAAAAAAGAATCGTTTTCATCATATACATATTCAATTTAGTGCAGGTTTAGGAGCAAGTCCAAAGCCAGGCAAAATAATTGTTATTCAACATCATATAGATAATCTTGGTGAGCAATATTATGACGATCCTATAAATACTATGAAATACTTAACCCTTGTAGTACTAGCCGGGGTCTTTTTTGACCCCCTCTCAAAAAACTGAAAAGCCAGTAGAAAGATTTAATAGTTTTCTGATTTTTGAAGACCAGTGACGTATCCCATGAGCTGAATCATAATAGTATTCAACTCGTGGGACACGTCAATGGCCTTCAAAATCCAGAAAACTATTAATTCTTTCTACTGGTTTTTCAGTTTTTTGAGAGGGGGTCAAAAAAGACCCTGGCTGGTACTACAAGGGTTAAATGATTTATTACTTACAGTTGCTAAGCGGCAAAAAAAATGATAGATCAACTTTTTTTTCATTGTCTGTGTTTGATCACTGTTAGAATATTAGCCAAAGGTAAAAGTGGATCCCAATGGCTCTCACCCATGTGATAAAAACCGACGGTTAACCGCGGTATACTGCTGGTTTCTTTCGGTAAACTACAGTTACCCGATGATGATATGTGCAACTAGCCAAGACCGTTTGCCTCTATTTTTTGAATGTTCCCAGGGCGAAGACGCACGGTCGTATACCGTCGTAAACGACAAAACTAAGTTGAAAAATATGATCACTGTATTTTGTCGTTTTTTTCGTTGTTTACGATAATATACGACTGTATTTTCACCGTATACGATGAAAATATGGTCGGAATTCAGGTGTCAAGTGCACAGTCGTACATGGCATCGTAATTCTCGTCCTGAATTTGTATAGCATTTAACAGATATTTTTAGATTCATATGGTTTCTATTTCACCCAAAATCGAAGTACAAAAAATAGACAAAACAACAGTGAGAAATAAATTTTAAAAAATTAGTATAAAAATTAATAAAATTAATAAAAAAAAACTTTAAAAAAAATAAATCTAAAAATAATAAATATTAGAAGAATGAATCTGAAAAGATATAGGATTAAAAAAATAATTTAATAAATTTCTAAACAATTAATGTAAGAAGTGAACATTAAAAGATTCAATATAAAAAAAAATCAATGCTTCCCTGAACTTCGTCATCGTTAAGATGTATTCGTCTCGTTCAGCAAGTAAAAAAAACAAGATAAATAACACAGCACATGAGCAAATGTACATGTGTATATTTTTTTTCCGCTCTGTATAGCCATTCTCTCTCAATTATATATAGTTCATCGGAATATTATCAGTACCCGCGATGTACCGTTAAAAGTGATCCGATATTCATGACATGGGCAATCCAGTTTTTTTCCTCGATATTAACACTAACTCATATAATAAAACTTGTTCTTTTTACTATTCATAATTCTCAAAAACCTTAACCAATCATTTTTCACGTCACACTTTTTTCTGTGCAATCTATAAAATTATTTTATTTTTTTAATTAATTAATAGCTGAATGGGTAAATCAATTAACTTTACAATTACTAAATTTTGTTCAATCAGTTTTAATCGGTATTGGTTTAACAATTGGTTCACTTTATTGTGCTTGGCTTGTTAGTGCTAAGCATGAATTAACTGTTGGTGATTATATTTTATATGGTACATACATTCTTCAATTATATACTCCATTAAACTTTTTTGGTACTTATTATCGTCTTATACAACAAGCATTTATTGATATGGAAAATATGCTTGATTTACTTGATATTAAACCTAATGTACAAGATTCACCATTTGCTAAAGATATTGTTATTAATAATGGAATGATCGAATTTGATAATGTTTGTTTTCATTATCAACCTGAACGTCCAATACTTAAAAATGTTTCATTTAGTATTTTACCTGGACAAACTTTAGCTATTGTTGGTCCATCAGGTGCAGGTAATTTATATTTAAAATATTTTATTATATGTAAATTGAATTAAAAATATTTAATTTAAAGGAAAAAGTACAATTGTTCGTTTACTTTTTCGCTTTTATGATGTTGAAAGTGGTTCAATTAAAATAGATGGAACAGATATTGCAACTGTAACACAAAATTCTCTTCGTCGTTCTATTGGTGTTGTACCACAAGATACAGTTTTATTTAATAAAGATATTTTATATAATATTCGTTATGGTCGAGTGACAGCAACTGATCGAGAAGTTGAAAATGCTGCACGTACAGCAGAAATGCATGGTAAATATAGAATTTAATAAAATAAAAATTATTATTTATTTATTAATGTTTCAGATCGTATTAATACATTTCCTGAAGGTTATAAAACAATTGTTGGTGAACGTGGTTTAAAATTATCTGGTGGTGAAAAAGTAAAAAATAAAAATAAATGAATAAAATAATTTTATATTTATTATTATTTTAGCAACGTGTAGCTATTGCTCGAACACTTCTTAAAGCTCCTGCAATTGTTTTATTAGATGAAGCAACTTCTGCACTTGGTACAAAATTTTTATTAATTTTGTTTTTTTTATTTATTTATTTATTTTAGATACATTTACTGAACGACAAATTCAATCAGCATTAAAAACTGTTTGTGAAGGACGTACAACATTAATTGTTGCACATCGTTTATCAACTATTTCACATGCTGATATTATTATTGTACTTCGTGAAGGTGAAGTTGCTGAACGTGGTTCACATGATGAACTTTTATCTAAAGTCGATGGAATTTATGCAGCTATGTGGAGAGAACAATCAACATCCTATTCAGATGCTGATAAACCAACAAATAATAATACTAATACGACTAATGAACAATTATTTGATTCAGTCGACAATCATCATCATCATCATTGATAAAAAAATATTTTGTAAAATTTCCAATTCCGGTGAAATATTTTTCTTGCCACAAGTTTATAAATTTGTTTATTGATTTTGCATGGCTATTTTTTTGTCTTTGTTATATATATACAATCATTTCAATCTCATTCAGAAAAAAAACCACAGAAACTTCAACTATATATTCCCGCAAATGTTTGTGTATTGTTTATTTATTTTTCTTGGTATATTGTTGTCTGTGTGAAAAACAAAATTTGTAGATGTTGTTTCGTGAAAAATTTTCAATGCTAATTTTTTATTATCATAACACCAACAATTAAAATCTAAAAATTAAAGATGAAAAAAACAAGACTCTATAGTTAATTCTTATTATTTTCCTGTTAATAAAAACATCCAAAATAATATAGATTTAGTTTTCTTTGTTCTTTTTTATTAGAATAGTTTATCTTTGATTGTATTGATATAATATATTCTTTAATACTTTTTTGTTTTTTTTTGCGAAAATTAGATATAATCTGCTTTAATAATTAGAGACATTGTATACTTAAAAATTATATAGATTACAAATACTGAAATAGTAATTTATGATAGGAAAAATTCTTACTGATTCTAATTCTTTAAATGATTAATTATTCAAGCATAATTTAAGAAACCTTTCGAATACATTTTTTTTCTTTGTTATATATTCAACAGAGAAAAAAAAGAACTAGATGTGAACAATAAGAATATTTTTTCTTTCAATTTCAATGTCAATATCAATTATAATTTATATTTATCGTATTATCTTAAAATAATATTAATCTATTTAGATTGTTTTAATGTGTTATCATTTTTACAATCGATTGTATTTGAACATTTCTTGATACACTTTTTCAATCATATATATCAATAAATATTTAGAATATAAAGATAATTAACTGTTACAAAAATTTAATAGAATCTTGCTTTCTTGTTTTAGGTATAAATATAGTCATTTGATCTTGCCTTTTTAATTAATGATAATGAACATTTACCTACAATTATATCAAGAGTAAAAAAATAAATTTAAATTCTATTCGTTATTATTAATAGAAAGATTATACTTGTTTGAAATATAATATTATTTGAATTTCTATAAGTTTATTTTTAGGTATTAGTACCAATTTCTTTCAAGTAATAACATATTTTCTGTCAAATATATCGTCTCAAATGACAATCATTGTACTGTAAGTGCTGCATTAATTAGTATATTTGTTTATAGGAAAATGTATTTCATTTCAAAAGAAAATAACGATAAGTACTGTTAATAATTAAAATAATCGAACATTAAAAAAAGTTTTAACATTATTTCTTTCTTTATTATAATAAATTGCACACAATATTCGTTAAACTACAAACGTAAATAATATAAATTGTGCTAATTATAAGATAAGAAAAAATTTTTTTTCCATCTGCGAACGGCACCTATAGAGATAAAATGGCATTAATAGAAGTTGATTGGCTGATTAAAGGCGCTGTCATCAGACTGACTGACTGACTGTTATTATTGTGCTGTCTCTTCTCTCTGCTTGAGATAATCTATCATTAATTCCATTCACATATTTCTTCTTCAAATCAAATAGATAAACAACCATGGTTCTCTGGGGCAATAAGAATGAAAAAATTTTTTAATGATGTAATCTATTAAAAGTATTATTTTGGAACAAGAAGGTAATGATGGATTTCAACAACGAAACATTCCAAATGAAATTGATGATATTTCTGGTGGTTTACTTGAAATAAAATGATGATATGATGTAAATTTTATTTTAGGATTCTAATAAACCATTAAAATCTTTAATTTATATTAAAGTTTTTAGTAAAATGTAATCATTAAATGAATTAATTGTTTATTCTATCGAATGTATACATGCTAATATATGTATTTGTAAACAAGATGAAAATGTATATTTAATTAAAATGGAATAAATATGATAAACATTATTAATATCAAATGGTTTTACATCAATTCAAAATGTAGTTCTTAATATTTTTAAAAACTGTGATAATAGTAACAGGTTATAGTGTAACAGAAATATGCAAAAAAATTTAATGAAAATCAAGTGAAGTAAGTGTTAATTATATAATATAATTAGATACATTTTTCTTGTTTAGATAATCATTAGAATTTCTTTCTGATGAAGGTCATATCTATTCAACAACTTGATAATGATCATTTACATCTTGCAAACAATAATTAAAATTTTTCGTTATCAGATAGTTTAGATATTTTTGTTAAATAGAAGATTTCAAATAGAAACATATGATTTTTCTATGAAAAAATTTTTTATATTTTTTTTAGATTATAAAAATAAAAATAATGGATCTCGATCCAATGATATCGAGTTCACAAGAAGATTATTCGTATTCTGATTATGATAATCGACCTATTCGACCGATGAATCAAGAAGCACTTAATGAAACACTTGCAAGATTACCTATTCTTATTGATGAAGATGATTATAATAATCGAACTAATGGAAGTTCAGATTCAAATACAACGTATTAAAATAAAATTTTATTATTTATTTTTATTAAAATTTTCTTTTTTAGTATAAAAACTCGATTAACAAATCGTCGACAACCAATACTTGCTTATTCAACAAGACGAAAAAATCTTCCAATATCAACATCCAATGTTAATAATAATCAATCATTATTACATGTTAATACAACAATTGGAACACCAAAAAGTAATAAACGTAAATTAGGTGGATGTACACCAACAGTTACACCATCAGCAAATAAAGTTATTAAACGTTAGTTTTTATATTAATTTAAATAAATAAAAAAATTATAATCGAAATTTATGTTTTTTCAGAACTTGATTGCAGACAAGAATTAGTACAATTAAAAGAAGAAAATAAACTTTTAGAAGAAGTAAATTATTATTGTTTTATTTTAATATCACATTTATTCTTTTACTTTTTCAGGCGAAAATCAATTTACAACTTGAATGTGTTCTATTAAAGAATGTAATTATCTAACACTCAAAAAAAAAAAAAAAAATAAACAGAGAGAATATCATTGTATACTTAATTAGATTATAGAACAGATAAAGAACTATGCCTATCCAAATTGATTATGAGATCACACAATATATATAGAATATATTCTTATATAGGACAATGATTGTGATTAAAAAAAAAAGTTATTAGGATGCATTTAGACCAGAACGATAGATACTATAATGAGACATTTTCGATGTTCTTTATGTTAGAAAAAGAAGGTTACATCAGTCTATTACATAATATTATTGATTGAACCAATAAGAAATCATCTAATATATATATATATTGATCAATTATTTTTTTCTATTAATAGTCACACGAAACCGAATTAGAAAATCTTAAACAAGAACATCAACATGCTATTGATGAACTTGTTCAAGGTAAATAAGAAAAAAAAAGATTATAAAATATAATATAAATATTTTAATTTAAGAACATAAAATACAATGTGAACAGTTTAATGCATCACTTGCTGATAAAGAACAGTCACTTGCACAAACGGTAATTAAAATATTGTTTTTTTGATTATTTATAATTTCTTTTAATTAGACTCTTGAACTTGATAGTCTTCGAAATGATCATACATTATTATTACTTGAAAAAGAAACACTTGATAAAGTAATTTTTATTAAAAGAAAAAATCTAATGATACATATTGTTTATATAGATTGTTGCTGAATATCAATTATTTAAAGAAGAAGTAACTACTAAATTAGCTGAAAATGAAGTAACAATTAAAAATCTTCGAGAAGAAATTGAAAATATGACAAAAATTCAAAAACAACAAGTAAAATAGAATAATTAAATATATGAATTTTAAAATGTATTTAATTTTTAAGAAACAATCAACAACAAAATCAACGTTAGCTAATGGTCGAATGCCATTGAAAGGATCAACAAGTAAAAAATGAATTAATTATTATTATTAAATTATTTTAAAATTTTTTTAATAGCTGATCGACCTAGAATAAACGGTAGTACTGTTCCTCCAAAAGTAAAAAATGAATCCGTTCGACCAAAGTATATTAAAAATTTTTTTGTTTTTAATTCTTTATTTATTTATTTTCAGAACTAACGTTAAAGTTTCAACTACGCGTGGAACAGTATGTAAATTTTATTAAATATTATATATTATTATTATTTCAATATTTATTTTTTAATAGAAAAAAGATGAAATTGTTACAACACCATCATCAGTTAATACGAGTTTGAATAAGTAAATAGAAATTTTTCTTTATTATTTCTTATAATATTATATTTTATTATTAATTTTAGATCAAATTCATCAACTTGTTCATCAACATCAGTATTAAAACCACCTCCAACTAAGTCAAAAAATAAATCTAGTGTTATTATTGAAGATAAAAAAAAATTTGTATCATCAGTACCATCAATTGATAAACGTACAAGTCTTATTTCAACACGTACAAGATCAAAAATTATACCTACGAAATAATAATCGAATTTTTATTTTTCTTCTTTGATAAAAAAAGAATCAAATAAAAAATATCTAGTCTTCTACATTTTAATTATAAAAAGACAAGTCAATGTTGTATATGTCTTTTTTGTCAGATATTTTTCAATTGTACTTTTTTGTATATATATATATATATATATCATTTTTCTTTTTCCCTGACCTTATCTGATCAGATCTAGAGCTTCCTTCTACCTTTCTCTGTTTTTTTTTAAATTTCTTGTTCAAGAGCAGATTTTCCTTTATTGTATATGTGTATGTGTTTGTGTGTTATTTGTCGCTGTTGTTCATAGTATTAAGTATTATCACTTGTGTGAGAAAAGAAAAGAAGTTTTTATTTAAATTTATATGATGAAGATATTTCGTTATTGCCTATATGTCTCTCGCTTTTGTCAATTTCATTTTTTTCTTCTTTTTTTTTCTTTTATAAATAAAACAGAGTGAGATGTTATTATATAAATGTATTGAAAAAGAATAAATTAATAATAAAAAAAAAGGATTTGTTGTCATTCATTTTTTAATTTTTGATATTTGTAACTAATCGACTGTAATGAGAATAGTCAGCAACAATGAAAATCTTTAATTTATTTTAAAATACTGAATTACAATAAAAGATAGTGAAAAAGTACGAAAGAAAAATTTCAATTGTTCATGCTCAACTAATGTATGAGTTTCTTTCGTTTATTAACATTGAATAAATCATGTGAAAATAAATATTTTATACGAGCAGGTATGAGATTATCATCGGTAATTCTAGATAAAATGACTTAAATTTATGTCGATATTAGTTTGCACTAGTGTAATACAAAATATTATTGTAGTTGATCAAGTTGAACCAATTCTATTTTATGTATTTAAACTAATATTGTCAGACTATATTACTCTGATAATTGGATTTTTATTAGAATTAATTTAATCAATGTTTCGCTTTACAATTAAATGATAGTATAAATTAAGTTGACATTGATTTCAGTTCTTTTTTCATTTGTTAACTATTCAGTTGTATTCAAACGATATGAACAAAAATTTATTCTATTCTACTATAACACTTCAATTGCTTTAATAGTAATTGTAGATTTTATACTGATTTATAGATAAAGATCAAATCATTCAAACAAATCAAGATGCTCAACAATTTTTGTTTTGAATAAGATCCTATTACTCGAAGTTTATTCTTATATGATCTGAAGTTTTTTTCTTTGAAAGATATTTGAACAATAATAATTCTATGTAAAAACTAAATAATCTGATATTAAATTACTGTAATGATACGTTTTATAAAAATATTCAAAAAAAAAAAAGAATCCTATTGATAATAATCAAGGTTTTATTATAGAAAAAATTCAACATGAACTCTGTTGATATTATGGTTATAAAGTTTTGATAGTTTCAATCCGTTTTAGTAGAGCTTCATCCATTAAATGAATATTATTCTTCTCTTTTTCATGTTCAACATTAACAAGCAAAAGAAGACTAACAATATTATTATAACATTTATTATGTAACATTTTTTTTCTTATTATATTAACGTTTAATAAACATTGCCATGACTAATTAAGAATTTTTTTTCCAAAGAAATACATGAATAGTGATCAGTAAAAGCATACTTATAGATCAAGGTTATTATTATAAACGTAATAGAATTATCCGTAAGATTTTTATTTTTATACGCCATTCAATTAGTATGAACGGCTAAAATCGCCTTTCTTTTATTGCTTATTACTTTAATCATTAAACAAAACAAAACAAATCTATTTGTTCTTTTTTTTTTTCTTAAGACAAAATGTATATTTTTTTTCAAAAAAAAAAATAGATCCAGGAGACGAGAAAGAGAATGAATGCTTCTAATAAAGCTCTTTCGATTAATGAATAAAAGAACAAGTAATTAAACGTATAATTGACAAGACAAGAAGCACACACACAAAGGAAAAGAAAGAAATTGGTGAAAAGCAATATTAATTTTTTTTTGTTTGGATTAAATTCTTTTTTTTTTTCACTGTTAAATGAACAATCATATTTGTATAACATGATTTTTTTGGGTATTAGACTGCAATAGGTTGTTGTTGTTGTTGTTGATATTGAGAATGACCTGCTTCTTGTTGTGTTTCATAGAATTTATGACCAGTAGGTTCTGTATGATGAAGTATAAAATTACTTCGTGGTGTTCTACATACATACATACACATACATATACATGAAAAAAATAAATATTAAAAATATACTCAAGAAGTGTAGCTGGACATGGTTCAATCTCTTTTGGTGTATATTCTGTTCTGTACATAGTAGCATCATCAAATGGTGCTGATGATTTGTAGGCAATACCATCCGGTTTAAATGATCGTTGTGGTCCTCCAGCATGTGGAATATAATGACCTATTTAAAAACATTAAATATAAGATATTAAAAACAAGCAGAATATTTTCATTTTACCTTTATATGTAGACATTCCTTCAAATGGCATATTTGGTGGCTCATAACCAGATTGTACTCGTGCAGCTGGTGGTCGTCCTCCAGGCCATTTACGAAAATCACCTCCATAGGTTGTGCTAGCATCAAATTTTGCATCGATCATACGTCGTTCAACTGGTTTAATAGCATTGACTCTAGCCATTGGTTTTGGTGTAAATTCCGAATTGTACATTGTATTTAAATCCATTTCACCTGTTTTTGCTCGATATTCATCTGGTTTATGTGTTTGTATTGGTTGAACTTCCCATCGTTTAAAATCACTTTTATTTGTTGTTGAATCATCAAAACGAGCATTTGATTGATAACCTTGTTGATTTGGTTTCATTGAACGTGTTCGATCAGCTAAAAACAATAAAAATTATTAATAAAATATTATTACATTTAAATATTAACCTTCTTTTGGTGTATAATCTTTTTTATGTGTTGTTAAGGAATCTAAAGCTGATTTATTTGGCATATATTCGTCTTTAGCACGTTGAAAACGTTCCTGTTGTGGATGACGAACATAATCTGTTCGATAACCAGTACGATCATCGAATGGTTCTTGCGATTGTAATACAGCTTGATCAGGACGAATAGCTTGACGCATTGCAGATTGATGTTTTAAATAATCTGTTGTATAAGTACTTGAACCTTTGAATGGATCAGATGGTGCAACCTTGAAAGAAAAAAAGTATAAATTAATATATAAAACCATATAAAATTAACTTTACATATCCACCATCATGTCGAATTGGTTCAGTTCGACTGGCTTCCCATTTACGGTAATCAGCTAAAATAAATATTGATTTATAATGAGATGAACTAAAGATAATATAATAGAAATGGCTTACCTTTATATGTTGGATCACCTTCAAATGGAGCTGAAATTGTTTTTTGAGCTTCATGTTTAATAAGTTTAGCACGTTCACCACCTTTTGCTACATAAATATAAAAACAGAAGAGATATAATAATCAACAAGACACACTCTTCATTATACTTACGTGTATATTCCTTATTATAACTTGTCAAAGAATCAAATTCACCACGAGGAACATAAACTTCTTCAGGTTTAAATGAACGTGGTTTATCGAGTGCATGTTTGATGTAATCATGTCTTAAAAATTATTTATAAAATTATTTAATTCTTAGTTCATATAGATATGTACTTGTGTGTTGTTTCATCATCCAAAGGTGCATTATTGGTTTGTAATGTATATTCAGGTTTAAATGATTCTCGTGCACCACCTTCACGTGGAACAAACTCCGAGCGATATTCAGTTACAGCACATGGTTGATCACTTTTGCCTACAATACCATATGGACGATGTGGACAACGATGTTTACTAGATAGATCAAGTATACAATATAACAGCTGACATTATTTTTGAAAAGAATAAAGGATACAGAGTACATGAGTATAAAAAAAAGTTTCATTAAAAAAGAATGTCATATCTGTGCCTTTTATGTTGGAGGTTAAGAGGGCCCCCCTCAGAAAAGTCATATTTTCGGAAAAAAATCGGAGTTGAGTTTTTATTATAGAAAGATGCGCCGAAGCTTCCTCTTTCAGAATATATATGGTTTTTTGGAAAATGAATGGTTTTTCACAGACATTTCACATGAAAATTTGATTCTAGTATTATATTTTCAGAGAAATCTTAGTGATTTTTCAGTTTGAAAAAACTGGGTCGTCGCTCACGCGAACATTGAATATAACATATCTATATCAACTAGCATAACAGATGACGCTAGCGTACTGAATCTATCACGTGCTTTGAAAAATCCAAGAAAATGTACCACTTCGGCATAACTTTTACAGACTTAAACGAAAAAATCCACTTCTAAAACTTCTTCGTTGTTTTTCTCAAAACATGGTTTTCAATCAGGAAAATTAAACTAACTCCCTCCTCCTGGATTGAGCTATAGCCAATATTTTTTTTTGTTTTAAAGGTCTCTATTAGAGGAAACTTTTCATCAACCACTTTTTTAAAATTAAATCCTGGACTGAGAAAAGTTGGATTTACTGTTCCCGAATCACTTTTTTTATGCTTATTTTAAGTCATGTTTACTAAAATATTCATAAAAAATCAATAATACACAATTTTTTAAAATTCCGTCTGATGAAAAGATGCGCACTGAGATAGGCTTTAATTTGAAACCACTCCGAGCTCTATAGCTCGTCTTGGAACAGAGTTATAACGATTCTCCTGAAGGCCAAAAATGACCTATGATGCGGCTGAAACTCCGGTCTAGTACGGTCAATCGGGCTGAAATTTTTGCCTGAGACGTATCTCACCAGGATTACTCATCCCTGAAAATTTCAGCGCAAAAGACCCATTCTAAGTGGGAAATCATTTCTGAGGGAGGAGGCCTTAATACATATAAAAATGAGATATTCATAAGAAAAATGAATTTTGACCCAGTTTCGAGTAAATAAATCAAATAAGATATTATTGGCATTTTGCTTGAATGAATCTTTTTTTTCTCATCGCTTTTATATTTCACAAAAACTACGCAGTTTTATTTTTCTTTTATGTCTTATTGCGTCGCTGAACGCTACTAATTGAAGTTAACACAGTTAACAGCTGTCTTTTACTCTTTATTTTCTCGATATCCATGACAACATATAGATATATTTAGATACAGTATACATACCCGCATGTACAAATTTGGCAGATGCATTGTTTAGTCATTATTATTAACTATGAACGGTAATAACAAAAAAAAAAAGATTTCGAATTGGTAATTGATAATAAAGATAATGATAATAATAGTAACACCAGCAAAGACACTCGTTCTTTTTCTTCACTAATCGATACACATCTGAAAAAAAAGTAGTAGAGGAGATAAAAAAAGAGGAGAATACTAGAAAAATGCAATCTTTTGATGTATGCTCAGTTTCAAATGGATGTTTGTATGTGTGTATACTGTTTGTGTTACGACGACAACGACGACAGAAAGGCAAATGATAAGGGGATTTTAATTTCTCTTATGTTATGTGCTACGAATAGAAACTGAAACAGTCACAGAATTTTTTGTTGCGTGGCAATGGACATTAAATTGTTTAGGTCATAGAAAATAATATATATCTCATTTTAATGAAAATTAAATCTTCGAAAAATACTTCGAATTATAAGAATTTATTGAAAATATATACTTGAGAGACAATATCATTATTTTAAATCAATGGCATTTATTGTTCATGTACGCCATCTGTGAAATGTATCATAGAAATTTCAAATAATATATTTGATTGCATACGGCATCTAGTAACAATATTTTCATTGGTTAATTTCTCTATTCCATGATAGACTTTAATTATAGAATAGTTTTAAAAGAAGATCTATATTGATTGATAGGAACAATATATTAAATATAATATGGCTAATCGTTGGAAATATATGGGACATGAGATTGGCGTAAGATCTTTTCTTATTTTGTTTTTGTGTATAATAAATTATTTAATAATCATTTATTTCTGTAGGGTTGGGTGGCAACAAATCCTGAACCAGTTCAAAGGCTTGTATTTAAACTTGATAAACATAAATGGACTAGAAATGGACAATATGCTCGTTTACCTGAACATTATAAACGACGTGCTATAGAACATTTATATGGAGATAAAGAAGATGTACATGAAGTACGTGAAAAACGAAAGTTTATTGTCAACCATGAAACCGGTGTTTGGTATTAATTAAATATTATGAAAAATAATAAATATACTTTATCTTTATCTTTATTTCTATATGTAGGACTCGTACAAAACATGTACCTGTCACTGTTGTACCAACAGTTCAAGCTGATAAAGGTTTATGGGGTGGTGAAGGTGTATTAATTGGTTATGAAGATGGTGCTGTTGTTGATGACTATTAGTAAAATAAAAGAATTCTTTTGTTTTTTTATCTTTTCATATTTTTATTATTATTATTTTAGTCGATGTTTTATTTCAGTACCTAAGTTAATGAAATTACTTTTCTATAGTGAAATTCTCGATCAACATTATGCTGTTTGTGTTACACGACGTACCATTGCAAAAATTGAAGAAGCTACAACATTTGATCATTACATTCTTAAAGTATAAATTTTAAAAAAAACACAATAGTTATTAGAATTTTTTTTTCGTAGACTCCTCTTCAAGATCTTAATTCAAAATTTGGTTTTGATCTTCGTCGACAAATGTTACATAAATTAGTTAATAATGGTAAAGATCTTTGGCCAAATGATTCAGAAAAACGATTGACTATCTATGAAAAATATAAACAATATCAAATCTCTGTAAATATTTTTTTTTAGATAAATTATTTTATTCTAATTCAAATATTTAGAAAGAAGAGATTGATTGGATTGGTTTATTGCCTGATGAAGCATTAGAAAAATTAGAAAAAGAAGATGATGAAAAATATGAACAATCAATTCGACCTTGGAAAGAATTATTTCGTGAATCACTTATTATTGAACTTTCTCGACGTCAAAGAAATAATGAACCAATTGATATAACACCAGTTTCAACAAAACCGTACAGATATATATTTTTCCCTTTTTCTTTTCTTCTATTCTTTTCTTTTTAGAGTACCGAAAACATTAAAGGACAAAGTTATCAATAAATTATGGGGCTCATAACATATTAACTTTTATTGCCTTGTTTTTTGCATATCCATATATCTGTAGCATTTGTTCTTTTTTCTTTTTTTTAAATAAAAATGATTCATAGTTGATCATTATATTATTTCTAGATATTGAATTCCTATATAGATAAATTTAATGCATCACTGATTATCAATGCTCAAAGCATAAATATTATTTAATTGAAATGATTATCGTGTTCTAATTAAGGCCCATACAAAAGTTGATTTTTCCAAAAGAATCGATATTGAGCTTTTGTCATAGAAAGATGCGCTAGAATCTTCGCTTTCTAGATCGTTTTTATACCGATCTTTATGCGTCTCTAAATGCTCTAGATATGGATTTGGTATTTTTAATCTATCCTCAATGATGAACATCTATGATTGAGGTATAGTGTGTATAGATGCATCCAAGGAAATTAAGACTTTTTGTGAGAAATGAATTCTATAAAGTTAGTATTGGCCAAGTCTATCGATTTTCTTATCAAATAATTATAAAGTCTAGAAAACAAAAATCTATGATGTTTTAGAACTAATAAAGCTGTTTATAGTATTTTATTTGTTTCTATTGATATTCTTTTAATTTTGTTATAACTTATCAAACAAGGAACACGAATCATTGATTTCCAGATAATATAGTGGCATAAGAATATATGTATTACTTGATTTAGAGGAAAGAAAACTTATACTTGAACAAGATGGATGATGTTTGCCAATTTCAATAACAAAAATTGTTCGAAAAATTTATCGTTTTTATCAAAACAGATTTTTGTTGACAAAGTTGAAACAACTTTCACATGGTTCAAGATATTCCCAATATTTTTTTTTGTTTTGAAGATCTGCATAAGACTAAATTTTTGTCCAAACGGATTTTTTATAATTGACTCTTGATCGGAGAAAAGTGAAATTTATTGTCACAGGATCATCTTTTTGCGCCTTATGGGCCTGTCATGTTTACTAAAATATTCATAAAAAATGAATGGAAAGAAATTTCAAAATTCTGTTCAGATAAAAGTTGGTTACAAAAATTTGCTTTTATTTAAAACCAACCCGAGCTCTGTCTCTCTAATCGTAGTCAAGTTATAACGGTTCTCCTGGAAGTTAGTAAATCGATTAGAAATTTGGCTTGCAATGTCATATCAGGCTGAAATTTTTACCAGAAGCGTTTCTCATTAGGGATACTCACCTCTGAAAATTTCAGTTCAAATGGACTATTTTAAGAAGGAAATTCATTGTGATGAAGGGAAGAACCTCTTAAAAGTCTTTAGATTTGGATTATCATAATGATTTAATAATGATTATCTGCAAGAGCAAATTTTGGAAAAAAAGTATTTTACGCTTGTATGGTCTAATGTCTTGGTTTTATATCCAAATAAAAACATTGCCTTTAGGATGAGTCGTTCGCCAAGAATATGAGCTTTTGTAGGGTCAATCTCATTGAAGGATTCTTCCGATCTTTCTAGAATTATCACTGTTTGAGGAAATAATGAAATGAAAATTTTAGTGAAACTACAATTTTCACATATCTAACTAAAGGATGTATTCCACTGGTTTATCATATTGCTTTAATGACTATTTTTGTTCTATTTGATGAAAAATTTCTTTCCAAGAAATCATAGTTTTCTAAAGAGAATAGTCGAAAAATTTTTACAAACTGAAACATACAATGATTTCTAGAAAACGATATCATACAGCAACCATTCACGTTTCTATGCCTTTTGAAAATTTAAGATGATTTAAAATCGGTTTAAGTATGAACGAATTCTGTTAATTCTTTGCTTTCATTGCCTATTTTATTGTCTTTCTTTCATGATGTTAATAATTGCAAGAATAGTCCTGAAGAATGGATAATAAGCCTTACGTTCTAAATGACATACTTTGTCTCTCTATTAGTATATTATTTATAAGTGTCAGTTGTTGAAAATAAAAGAATGAACAAATGTATGTACTTATATTTATGATTATTTTGTGGTATATTCATAAAAGTAGTAGTACAATAAAAAATGACGAGACACAAACACATTAAAACAAAAATGATAATAAAATCCGCGTATTTGTTTTAGATTTCTTTCATTAATTATAATCGATTTTTAATCTTACTTTAATCACTTTTTTTTTCGATAGAAGAATATCGAACACAATCTATTAATATTTTCTATTGTATAAACATATTGCATATATTTTTCATTCAATAAATCCAAATTTGAATTTTTCTACTTCAAAGATTTCTAATTAATATATTTACTATAACTTAAATTGAATAGATATTTATTTAAAAGATTTTATCAACATTACGTCGAATACATCGAAAGAAGAACAATACTAGTAGACTAAAGAACATGGCATTGACATGACAAGATGATAGTAATGTTCTTCTAGGATCTTTTAAATCCAATGGGTAATAAATAAAACAAGCAAGAATATTAAAATACTTGCCTATAAAGATTAATATATTTATTAGATAATAAGAAACTATAGATAGGTCATACAGTCCTGGAAAGAAAACTAATCATCGAAATGCAATAGAAAATAAGTCAAAACTCTAGAATAACAAATGTAAAAAAGACAAGTAAAATGTAATAAAAAGAAATATAGTTTTTTTTTGTATCAAATGTGCGTGTTCATTAAAAATAATTAACACAAAAAAATAAAATTTTTTTTTTGTAATTACTTGTTTTCTTTTTCTTGTGTTCAATAACTCCAAAAGAAATACCAATCAGATCTCATGAGACATCATTTTATAAGTCAATGTAATCTTTGGTATTATATATCATCGATCCATATATAGCGAAACAAAAAAAAAGAGAACAAATAGTACTTGTTGACACTATATGAAAATACAAATTAAATATACAAGTGATTTATAAATACAGTAATTGATTTACATGATTATTCAAATCTAACATACAATAGTTTGTCATTTAGTAACAATGATTTTATTCGATTTATTGATATATGTTTTTAAAACTATTGATAGATAGATATGAACATTTTATCTTGAAGAAAATTATAAATAGTGATTTCTGTTATGATACAAAATTCAACAATGGTAAAACACGTTGTGTGTCAATAACAATAAGTATTAAGGATTTAGTCTTTTGCGTTTTCTTTTCTTTCTTGTTCATTCTAGTTGGTCGTATTATTATCTGTGAGTAACCCATTCTTCTTGTTCGTCTGTCTTTTCGTCTCTCTCTCACACATATGAACCAGGAGGAGAAAGAAAAAGAGACTAGCGTGACTTACATCTCGGTCAAACTTTCTTTTTCTCATTTCTCTCTCTCTCTCTCTCTTTGCTTTGTCTATCTGGCATATGTCCAATCACGTACATTATATAGTAACTGAGCAATTTTATAAAATAGAAAATATTAAATATGGCATCTTGCTTTTATTGTTATTCATTATCAACAACAATACCTTTTTTATCTAGTCATATACGTTCATTTTGTCTTAGTTTTTTATTACTTGCTATTCTACTAACATGTATAAATTTTTTAACAACAACAACAACAATTAATAAATTGACTATTATTAAATATAGACGTGAACAAAATTCTACACCAATAATATCATCATTTCCACTTTTATTGTTAAGTTCAAAAGATGTTTATAATAATCGATTCAATTGTTATGAACAAACGAATCGGCAACAATTACGTAGAAAAAGGAATAATAATAATATTTTCATAACTACAATTGAACTTAATCAACCGAATATAACATTATTTGAACAACATACAATACCATATGCATATGATACATGGCAATCATCTCCATTAATGCCTCGAATTGTTACAAAATGTGAACATAATTTAATGATGCAATTATTAAAACGTTTTGATCAATTAGCAAGAAAATATTCACTTGAATATATGATGATTGATGGAACATTATTAGGTAAATATTAATATTTTTAAAAATAAATATTATCTATTATTAATTAAAATAGGTTCATGGCGTCATCATGATCTTATACCATGGGATGATGATATAGATTTATTAATGTCTGTTAAACTTAAACATCGTCTTAATATGGCTATTGAATTTGAATCTCCATCATCACCATATTATATTGAATTTCATCGTCGATGGGATGCACCAAAAGAATTTGAATATTATAAATTTTATTTTTCAACATCACCAAGATTTAGTGAATATCCATGGCGTTATCCATTTGTTGATTTAATATTTTATCATGAAAATCAAACACATATATGGCAAGAAAATATGCAACATATATCAACAGTATCAAAAGAAAATATTTTTCCATTAAAACTTCGACCATTTGGACCATTATGGTTACCATCACCTAAATCACCTCATGATTATTTTTTAAGTATGAATTGGATAACATATGATCATGAATGTTTTAATGGTCCATGGTCACATAAATATGAACGAATGAAAGATATTGATTATGGTAATGAATTAAAATCAACAATAGATTGTAAAGAATTACGAAAATTTTATCCATTTGTTGAACGATCATTAATTAATAAAGATGAACGTTTAGTTCTTAATGGTACAGTAAAACAAATTATTCGAATATTGAATGACAAATATGAATAATCAGTATTTTTTTTTCTTCTTCTTTTTAATATTCATGTGACTTCATTATGTCAGATCTTTTTATGTATATTATAAAAAATTAATGTAATAAATTTAATCAAAATGAATTAATGAAAATAAAAAATGATCTTTCTTTTTATTTTAATCAAAATTATTATTCTTCATCTGTCAAAATATTCGTATCCGCTTCATTTTCGTGCTGTAAATAAATATTTTTTCTATATCAATATAGTGTAAAATTCTAAAATATGATAGGTCTTGTATTCATCTAAAAATCTTCAAATTCATTTTCTTATTTCAATTGACTTTTATTTATAGTCGAATCGAATAGTCTCTAGTGATGCAGCTCATTTGTATTTCTCCAAATATTATTAATTAAATTTCATCATTTTTCTTATCATATACAATAGTGTATGTGGATTTGAATAACAAAATAACAAATACTCAAGGTATTTTAAATTAATTTTTTGGAATTACAATGGGAACAGTCATTTATTGTTAGAAGAAGAGAAAAGAAAATGATTCAAAATAAGGAAACTAATAAATAACAAAACATGCGATCATAGGTAACATATATGATTCCCCTAAAGATCTATATAACTAGTTTAAAAACAATAGTTTTCTTTTATTGTAACTTACATTCATATTTTCTTAGAATTTTATTCAAAAAAACATGAGTGAAAAGGCTAAATTGTAAGTTAAATAATAATAAAAAAAAAAAAGAAATAAATTATTTTTATTTTTATATTTTAGAGTACCAATAGTGAAACTTGCATCAATTGATACTGCTGATAAATCATCAAGCAATTTAAAATATAATAATCTTGAAACATATTCAATACTTTGGTTAGATTCATTAGTTAATGATGGAAAAGAATATATTGATGCTCAACAAAGACTTCGTCCATCAATTAATTATATAAGAACATTTAAAAATATTGATGATTGTGAACAATATATACATTCTGTACCTACACAAGATAGAATTATTTTTATTGTTAATAATCAATTAGGTGAAGAATTAGTACCACGTATTCATCAACTTCGACAAATATGTTCAATTTATATTCATAATCCTGATCATAAACGAAGTATAAGCTGGACAAAAGATTTCAAAAAGGTAAAAAGATACATTTGTGCATTATAAAAAAAAATCCCATATATTATTTTAGATAAAAGCAGTATGTACACAATTAGATCTATTAATTGCTCGAATAAAATCTGATCGAGCAAGAAGAAGTCATAATAAAATCGATGAACCAATATCAATTAGTATTTTTGATGGTAATCTTAGTTATAAAATAAATGATCAATTCATTCGTTCATATATATTTATTGATTGTTTACTTCATATGAAAGAAAATTCATTTGATATGGAAAAATTTATTAATTTATGTGAAGAAGAATATAAAGATAATAAAAGTGAATTAGCAATTATACATGAATTTCAACAAAGTTATACACCAGCACGAGCATTAAGATGGTATACAAGACAATCATTTCTTTTTCGAATGTTAAATAAAGCATTACGTATACAAAATATTGATATACTTTTTTTATATCGATTTTTAATATCTGATATTCAACAACAACTTATTAAAAATCAATGTTCACAATCGATTCGATTATATCGTGCTCAATTATTAACAAATGATGAATTACATATGTTAAAACAAGCTATTGGAGGTTTTATTATGATAAATACATTTTTATCAACAACAATTGATCGAGAAATATCTTTATTATATCTTGATACAATGGATAATTCAGATGAATATGATATGCACCGTGTATTATTTGAAATTGATGCTGATCCACGTATTGAAGGTATACAACCATTTGCTAATATTATTTGGCTTAGTTATTGTTTTGGTCAACAAGAAGTATTAATGATGATTGGTTCAATATTTCGAATAATTGAAATTGAACAAAATGAAAATAATTTATGTATTATACGAATGACATTATCTAGTGAAAATGATCATGATTTAAAAAATTCATTTGAACATATGAAAAAAGAATATAGTGGAAAAGATAATGATATGGATTTATTTACACTTGGTCAAATTTTATGTGATATGGGAAATATTGATGATGCAAAAAAATTTTATCTTCGTTTTCTTGATGATTTACCATCAAATGATCAAGATCTTGCTACTTGTTATCATGCACTTGGAAATATTGCAGCTGATAAAGGTAATTGTGATTTAAGTCTTGAATGGTATGAAAAATTACATGAATTATTAATACGTACATTAAAACCTGATAATTCTCGTTTGGCTGATAGTCATAATATAATTGGAAATATTTATTCAAAAAAAAATGATTCAAAACATGCACTTGAATCATATATTAAAGCATTGGCTATTTATAAACGAGCACTTGATGAAAATCATTTAACAATAGCTGAATGTTCAGATAAAATAGCTGGAATATATGAAAAAGAAAAAAAATATTTTCAAGCACTTAATTATTATGAAAAATCATTAGCTATTCGACAAAAATCTCTTCCATCTGATCATCTTGATTTAGGAATATCACATAGCAAACTTGGTAATATTCGTTTATTACTTTGTCATTATTATTTAGCATTGGGACATTATAATATATCAGTTAAAATTAAATTAAATTCTCTTCCAAATGATCATTTAGATATTGCAACTGATTATCGTGGTATGGCTCATACTTATAGAGCTAGAGGTGAATTTACTCAAGCATTATCATATTATGAAAAAGCACTTGAAATTTATCGTAAACATCTACCTGCTACAGATCCTGATGTTGTTAGTTTGGAACGAACTATTCGATTTCTTTCTACACAAACTAAATAATAACATATATTTACTTATAATAAACTTTTAAATGCTATAATTGGAATGCTTTGTATTAGTATTATTGTATTTCTCTTATTATATTCTTCTATTAATATTTATAAATGAAAATGTTATTTAAAAATAAAAATTTTAGAATATAGTATTAATATATAGAAAAATAGTTTAATATTTTTTCTTTAGATAATTTTCAATCCGACTATGTTTTTTTATATATGTTATAGTTGTAGTCATCTCTTTCATCATCAATGTTTTAAAAACTGGATGATAGTGAAATTAAAATCTTGAGTACTAGTGATATAAAATTTTAAGTGAAAATATTCATAAAAAATATTGAAAAAGTTTTCTGTTAAATAATTATTATTATTATTGTTCATCTGTTGATTGTTCCAAATCATCTCGTTTTAATTCAACATCATCAGTAAAATAAAGTTTACCAGAAAAATCATTAAAAAAATCTCGATGACATAAAGGAGGTTTAGATAATGGTGGTGGTGGTGGAGATGGTGTCGGTTGTTCTTTAATAGGTTCAAGTGTAATACTAGTAGTACTACTACGTCGACGAGCACGTCGAAATCTATCTAATGCTGAACGTGTAATACGTCGTGTTAAACGATGTGCTAATTCTTCTTCTGTTTCAGGTGGATTCATATTTTCATCTTCATTTTGAGTTGGTGATGATGATGATGATCTCTAAACAAAGATGTATATACATATGATTATATATTATTTGTTCTAGTATATACTTTTTCATCCATTAAATATGAATATTTTTTTAAAAGATCAAAACATGTTTGTAATTTTTCAGCTTCTTCTTTTTCACAATTTGTTCCTTTTTCTTGTATTAATTGTTCAACAAATTGAATAGCATTTAAATGTTGATCAAGTTGAAGAAAAAGTAATACTAATTCATCAGCTTGAAAATATTTTATAGATGCATAATTAATTATATCAATAGCAAATTTAACAGATGGATATTGATTAAATAATTTAATAATTAAATCTTTTATTGATGGTATAGAAGATGAAACAGATATAAGATAATCTAAACATCGTTTTGATGAATCTATTCAAAAATTATATATTAAATAAATAATAATTATTATTATTATTATTTATTTTAATTAACCTGTTTGTAAAAGACATGAAGCTACTTCATAATAAGCATTTACTTTACGATAAATAAATTCTGCTAAATCTAAAGCATGTAATCGTTCAATAAGTTGAGCCATTTCAAAAGAACAAGTTAATCTATATAATAAATAATTCTTTTTCTATTTTTATTAAAGAATAAAATTAACAAACCTATCTTCAGATATCCATTTATAAAGAAGATTAAGATGATTTTCACTACATGCTGCTTTAGCACATTCTAATGATATAATTGCATCAGGTTTAAATGGTGCTTCAAGTGCTGTTTCAGCTAATACTTTACAATGAAAAAGCCATGGACTAATATCTTCATTTGTCGGTTTTGTAATAGCTAAATTTAAAATAAATATTTTTTATCTTCATTCTATGATATACATATGTATATTATGCTTAACCTTTAAATTTTAATAATGTTTCCATATTTCTTAAAACACCTTTTGGACTACATGCTGCAACATAAGATGCTTCTTTATAATTTCCTCTTTCAATCATATCCATAAAAATTTCAATATGATCTAATAAAATTCCTGCTTCTCTATCATATAATGTTCCACTATCAAAATCATCATCATCATCTTGTTCATCTATAAAATAATAAATAAAAAAAAAACTTTTGTTAATTAAAAAAAAAAAACTTTTACTTTTTGGAAAAATATTTACTGATTCATAAATAGCATTCATAATAATATCTTCTAATGAATTTGAATTTATTTTTATTGTTAAAGAATTTTTATCTTCTTCAATATATTTTTTAATAGTTCGCCATGCAAGATGATATAAACGAAGACGATTACGTAATGTTAATCGTTGTTCACGTTCTTTATCTAAATCAGATAATTTACGTTCAAAAAAATTTTGCATTTCAATTCGTTTTTCTTTTGTTGTATATTTTGTTGAAGAATTTTCTTCAAGACGAGAATATTTTTCACGAAGAAAATCATGATATTTTTCTAATGTTTTTAAATCAGTTTCTTCAGTAAATGTTAAACCTGGTATACGTCGATGACCAGTTCGTGGTTGTGATGAAATATCAATATTATTAATAATTGGTTTAGTTGATTTCATTTCACTAGTTTTTATTTGATTTAATACATCAGCTATTTCTCGTTCAATTTGTCGATTTTCTTGTTCTATAATTGTAAATCTATTTAAAAAAAAACTTTCGAAATTGTTATATATATATATTATCTAATATACTTGTCTTCTAACTCCATACATCGTTTTTGTCGAATTAAAAATGTTTTTGGTTGTAAAACAAGATTATGAAGATCAGTACTCATTGTTTGTACTTCATCAGCACCTAATTCAAGTGCATTAATACATCGTTCATATTCTTGTTTAATAGCTCGAAATAATGGTCGATATAAATATGATTTATCAATAATCTTTATAAAAAATAAAATAATTTTGTTTTATTTTAAATAAAATTTTACTTTTTCAAAAGTTAAACGAAAAATTGCAAAACGTTCTTTTGATGGATGATCACCAACTTTAGCCAATTCATCATTCATAAAACGATTTAATTGAGTAAAAAATTGACGATCTCGTGATGTTAATGGAACATTATCATTTGATTTCACATCAGATAGATCAATATCCATGATTGTTTATTATATTATTAAAATAATTTTTGTCAAATATAATTGCCATTTACATCATTTCAATGAAAGAGGTATTCAAGTGACAGTATATTTAATGATGAATTATCAATAAATCATTTTAAAACAATAAATTTATATTAAAATAAAATAATTTTATTAAAATATACTCTAATATATATTTAGTGACATCTAAAGAAAATAAATTTATTGGTGAATAATTGTACCATATTTTTATTGAAATATGATTCATAGTTTAAAATTACTTATCGTCATCACGTAGTCTTCCACAGTGTATCTTTAATATATTTCTTTATTTTATTTAAAAAACTTTACTAATAATGTCTAGTTGGTGGAATTCTACGAGTGCAAGTAATCTCACTCGAGGATTAACTTCAATAACTGGACAATTATCCAGTAATCTCAAAGATATTCTAACGGAAGCTAGTGAAGAAACTTATGATCCAACAGATGAATTAACTCGAGCTCGACATCAAATTGAAGATCTTGATTTACGAAAACAAGCATTAACGGAAGAAGTATTAATGAAAACAAAAAAACATTATTATTTTTTTTTATTTAAATTTAATAATAACAAAAAATTTTTTTCTATTTAGTGTACATCATTAAAAAAACAATGTGATGAACTTATAATGCAAAAACAAGCAGTAGAAATAAAATCTGATATGTTATTAGCTGAAAGTCGTCGAATTATCGATGAAAAAGAAGTACGTGATTTACTTGATACATTATATTTAAAGAAAACTTAGAATTTTATCCATTTTGAAAATAAAAACTATGACTATAAAATAATTAGTCTTATACAAGTCACAAAGACCTACACGATACATCTTGTGATATATTTTGTTTTTTCCAAAAGATGTAGCATGAAAACTTCTACAATTCATAAAGAATGGTTTATTTAATTGAGTTTCACATTGTGATATCAAATATTTGATTAGACTTAAATTTGTCAATTATATTATTTTTTTAGAATGAATTAAAACGTCTTCGAGAAACTACAAATGTTGTTTCATGGAATAATACAAATGATTTAAGTAATACTTGGACTGATATTCTTGAGGGTTAGATTTTTAAAAATAAAATTTATTTTGTTTTTATTAAAAAAATTTATTTATTTTTAGATGATCAACCTGAATTAAATGAATATCTTCGATATCAAAGAACAATACGTGAATTAAAAGATGAAAATAGTCATTTAAGAGATGAAATGGCAAATTTACGAAAAACAATTAAATCCCAACAATCTGAAAAAAATCAAGTTTATATCAAATTTTTTTTGTCTTTAGAAAATTCTATTTAATATTTAGTCTCGACGAGATGATAATAAAATTCAACTTGAACAAATGTATTCTGAGCAAATATCAAAATTTCGTCAAGAATATGATGAACAAATTCATAAATTACAAATATATATTAAAGAACTTGAAGATTGGAAAGAAAATCATCAAGGTTTTAGTTTTATTAAAATATTTTTCTTTTGAAAAAAAAATCTTTCTTTTTTTTTTGTTGTTTCCTAGAAGATGAATTACGAAAAACAATGGAAGTACAAAAAGAAGTAGTATGTTTATTATTTAATTTAAAAACAAAAGTTATATTTATTTATTTGAATAGGATGATGTTGATAAAGATCTTCTTTCACGTGAACTTGAACAAGCTAATCAAAAATTACATTGGTATAGTGAAAAATTAAAAGAATATTCTGATCTACCAACAAAATTAACTGTTGATCAATATGAAGAAAAAATTCTACAATTACAAGAGCAAATTAATCAATTTAATTTAAATAAAAAACAAATTCAAGAACAAGAACAACAAAGTAAAGAAATTTTCTTTTTTTTTTTTTGAAATTTATTTATTTAAATATTATATAGCTGATGATGATGATGAATTAAATCAACTTTTAAATGAAGAACGACAACGTTGTGAAGCACTTTCAGCTGATAATGATTCAATGTTTCAACTTCTTGAAAAAACACGTTCAGAAATATTACAAAATGAAAATAATTTAAAAGAAAAATTTCAACAAGAAATTCTAAATAAAGATCAACAAATTGATTTATTAACATCTCAAATAGAGAATTTTCAAGATGAAGTTGGATTTTTTTCTTCTTTATGGAAAACTTGTTTTTTTCTACTAGAATTTTTTTTTATTTAGAAAAATCAATATGAAAAACAAATTCATCAATTAAATGAAGAAAAAAATGAATTTTTATCACAAATAAATGATTTTCAACAATATAAAGATGAACAAGTTACAAAACAAATTGAGGTTAGAAAGAAAAAGAAATAACAATAAAATACAAAATAATATGTTTTTTTTCGTCTTATTTAATTAAGGAAGAAGAAAATCGTTTAAAAGAATTTCATCTACGAGATATGCTTGAAAAACAATTAATTGAATCGAATGAAGATTTACAAACATTAGAAAATGATAAAAATGAACTTAATCATCAAATTGATGAACTTAAAGAACAATTACAATCAAAAGATAGACAAATTCAAACAATTGAAGTTAGTTAAAAAACACTAATATGCATTTATTTTTCTATGACTATGCGTCACGAAATTTTAGGAAATATCAAAGTTTGACAGCGTAAAATCTTTGTAGTCTTTATTTGCATGAATACATACCATTTCAGACAAGCTTTTATTTAGTATAAAATTGATTACTTACTCTATTTGAAATTATAGTCGCATTCTCCTGGAATGATATTACTTCCGTCCGTGAATTACGAAAGATATAACTGTAAATTTGAAATTCCGAAAATGAAAAATATATAAATGTACGGAAAAAAATTCTGTGCAAACAAAACTTTCGATTCATTTAATAATTTTTCAAAATTTTTGTTATATTAAAATTAGAGTTTTATTAAGTGATTAATTTGTCTCTCAAGTGCTAACAACCAAAAATAGAAAAACCTTTTATAATGCAAGAAAATTAAAATAAAGAACTTGAGTTTTGTTTTTACATATTCAAAATGTTTACTAGACGACGTGCTCAAGAAAAAGACCAAAGACTAATTTTTCTTTTCAAAATATCGATACAAAGTTACATAATTTACTAAAAAAAAGACTATGTCGTCGTTGTATGTAAACGATGCAATGTGTTTATTTAGTCTATTAATGTCAAGGGTAATGGTGTGAAATTTCTTTCTAAATTAGTCATATAGCTGTAGGTAAAAAAAACTTGCACAATTTGTTTTTTAATCTTAGAAGGTTTTCCCCATCGCTTGAAGTGGCTATAAGCATCATATTTTTAGGGCTGACTCTTCAATAGTTATACTTAATAACGACCATAGGGAGCTATGACCCTTTTTATTTTTAATATATACATCTAGCTGCATGATCCATTGTAAAAAGAAGTATTCTGGTAGGGACTATCTACTACAATAATACTAATGTCCATCTGAAAATACAATAAACTTCCTTATAAGTTGAATATGTTTTGAACAATAGCAGCTGGAAAGCTGCAATTTTCATCAATAGAAAGAGAATAAAAATTTTATTTATCATTAATTGACCAATCAGGTGAGAGCTCGCCATACATTTGGAACGCTTTCCTTCTTACTTTTTAGACTTCAATATAGTGCTTTGATAAAAAAATATTCTCTTTCGATCTACGCAAGATCGAATTGGCTAGCTTGCTCCATTCAAGAGTTGCAAGCATTTTCCTGAGATCTTCGAAATCGACCAGATGACCATTGTCAGGCATAAAATACGTAGGAGAGGAAAAATCTTGATATAGCGATTTTGTAATGCGTTAAAACTGAAAATAAACATCACTAATGGATTCAGGATGACCAATTACCCCTGATTCGACTAATTTTATGGCTGACAATGGTTATCTGGTCGACTTGGGAGGTCTCAGGAAAATATTTGTACCCCTTCGACGGAACAAACTAGCGAGTTCAGTCTTGCGTAGATCGAAAGAAAATGTTTTTTTCTGTCGAAGTATCATGTTGAAGTCTAAAAAATAAGAAGGAAAGCGTTCCAAAAGCAGTCTTCAAAATGTACGGCGAGCTCTCGCCTGATTGGTCAATTAGTGATTAATTAAATTTTTATATATTTTAATAGAATTTTTTATTCTCTTTGTATTGATGAAAAGCGCAGTTCTCTAGCTACTATCGTTCAAAAGTTATTCAACTTATGAGATAGTCTATTGTATTTTGAAATGGATAGTAGATTCAAATAAATGGCTGTCAGTCAAAACATCTAAACGAACACCTAAAATATGTACATGTAAAAATAAAAAATATGCTTCTGGTTGGGATCATCTTGCAAATAAATTTGTGTTGTCTGGTACACACTGAGATACAGGTCTCATGATCTATATTCAATCAATATGCTTGGAAAATACTTATTTTTTTCTGTTAGCTGTAATCGATGAAAAGAGTAATATTGCTTTATGTTAACATTAATATTTCATCAATATTTAAATAGTCATCTAATATGTTAGATGTTTAACTCATAAGAATCTTCAGTCAGCCATAAATTGTAATATTGAGAAGAAAAATTAAAAACAAATACATAAACTCTATTATTATTTCATATGAAGAAATTGAAATTTATGTGATAAATAATTTTGTTGCGTCCAAGAAAAATAGATCTTTCTTTTCTGTTTCTTCTTTTATTTCAAACTAACATATACAAGTCTAGATATTATTTTGAGTCTTTTAGAAGTAAAAATTCGTAAAATGATTATAAGCATGCGCGAATATAATCGATGATTTGTGAAAAATTGGAAAAAAGGGAATATCTAGATTTAAAAATAAAAATCTTATAATTCGTTAAATTTGTAATGCATTTTATACAATTTTAAAATATTGATCAGAATCATCTAGTTGTTTTATATTTTGTGAACTTTCATAAAAGTTAGAAATAAAAGAAAAATATTCATGATAAAAAATCATTCATATAATTTAGAATTCTACAGCAACACCTGGTTCTCCATCTGCTATATCTTCATCTCCAGATACTCGAGCTCGTTCTCCATCTCCTCAAGCATTTGAACATTTACTTGAATTAGAAGCACAAATACTTCGAAATGAAGAACAATTTCGTGAACTTAATTCAGTTTATGATCGATTTGTAACTTTATTACCTATTGAATTATCATCATCAGATAATACTCAATTATCATTATATGATCGATTTTTAAATTTATTTGAACAATGGTCAACATATGTTGATACACTTTCAATAACACAATTAGAACTTGATTCCGTTAAACAATTACTTATTGAAAAACAAGATGATCTCGAAAAAGTTCAATCAGATTTAGATTTAACAACAACAAAATTACTTGAACTTCAACAACATGATTCATCATTAAATCATACAAATAAATCTTTTTACAATGTTGAAGAAGAAAATGAAGAAGAATTAGAACATATTCTTGATCTTCATCAATTTCCTCAACGTGCACCATCAAGACAATCACTTATATCAAGTACACCTGGTGAAAAACAACAATTAATTGCACAAAATGAATTACTTTCATCCTTATTAGCTGAAAAAGATCGAGAATTAATATCATTACAACAAGCAGAAAAAACACGTGAAGATTTAATAAAAAATTTAGAAACATTAAAAATAAATTTACAACAAATGGAACTTGAAAAAGAAGTTAAACAAGTTGAATTAAATGATATACGAAATGTACTTGATGAAAAATTACGAGAAAATTCATCATTAAAAAAAGAGAAAATGTATTTTATTGATAAACTTGGAGAAATGGAACGAGAAAGACAAGAACAACCATCAATTATTCAAATTTCACATAAACAACAATTATCACAAGAAGAAGATAAACCATCAACACCAATAACAACCAATATCAAAGACGAACAAAATGTAAGTTAAATATTTAGTTTTTCCATATATTAAATTAAAAACATTCAAACTCATCATTCTCATTTATCTTTCCGCTTTTATTGAATGAATTTCTTCAAAGCCTTAACAGTATCTCATAGAATATATATACATATTTATTTATCTTAATTAATTTAGACCGAAATTCTTCATACACAAGAACAATATGAAAAACTTCGTTCTGAATATGATCAATTAGTAGAATTTTCTAAACGTCAACATGATGAATCTTTAAAATATTATAATGAATATACACGTATTCTTTCAATTTATAATGATCTTAATACAAAACATAGTCAATTACAAATAGATTATGAATCTCTTCAATCATTAATACAACAAAAAAATGAAGCTTATTTACAATGTCAAAATGAATTAAATAATTATCAAAATTTATTATATCATGAAAAGAAAAAATCTGAAGATAATGATTTATTACGTTCAACATTAATTGAACGTGAAACAAAATTACAACAATTAATTGATAATGAAACAAATCTTCTTATTAAACAATCTGAATTAGAACGTGATATTAAATTATTAGAGCAAAATAATTTTGAATTAAAATCAACTGAACAAACATTTATTGAACAATTACAACAAAATAATACAGAACAAATACAAATAGAATTAAAAAATATTATATATGAACGTGATTTAATTCTTAATGATAAGAAACAATTAGAAAATGAAATTGAATTAAATAAACAAAAAGTTTGATTTCTTTTATTATTATTAAAATTAATAATTTTATTTTTTATTTTTTTTTTAGGTTTTACAATTTGATGAACGTGAAAAAAAATTTATAAATGAAATTGAAAGATTACGTACACATTTATTAAAAATTGAAGAAACATATACAACAGATTTAATTGCTGCTGAAGATCGAGAAAAAACTTTAAGAAATCAAATAGCACAATTAGAAGATTCAAATCATGCACAAAATGAACTTATTCAACAACTTAATACTAGTGGTGAACAATCAAAACAAGCATTAGCTACAGAATTAGGAACATTAAAATATGAATATTCAAAACTTGAAACACTTTATAATAATGTTAATAATCAATTACAATATCAAATGAAATGTTCACAAAATTTACAAAATGTTCTTGAACAATTTAAACGAGGTAAAAAAAATGATATATAAAATTCTTCTCAACTTAAAAAAAGATCAATCTATGATAAACTTTTTGAATAATGTGAAATGTTAGTGATTAATATGCTCATTAGTTTTGTCAGTAATTTACTTATGAAAACTTAAAGATAGCTAAATCTAATGAATAGTGAAATATATTCTTTTTAAATTTAGAACGTGAACAACATATAAATGAACATTTACGTCAATATCAAGATGCATTACGTGAACAAACATCATTAGCAACTCGTTTAACAAATGAAAATAATGAAATTCGTACACGTTTAGCTGAATATAATGAAGCATTATCTGCTGCACATCGTTTAAGTGATCAAATTGAAAAAAAAGATTTATTAATAAATACACTTCGTAATGATAATCAAGATAAAGAAAAAAAAATTCAACAATATGAATATAATTTACGTGATTTACAATCAGCAACTGGTTCACGTGTTGAAAAACAACTTGTGAAAAATATTCTTTTATCGTATTTTCATACACCAATAGATAAACGACAAGAAGTAGTTCCACTTTTAGGTGCATTAGTTGGTTTTACACAAGAAGAATATCGAAAAGCAATTGATATATCATCAAATAGTAGTAGTCAGAATGCAAGAGGATCTGGTTGGTTAACTGGATTTTTTGGTGGTAATCCAGCTGGAGGAGGTGCTAATCTAGGACGTACAAGAACACAATCAGAAACTCCAGCTTATGATCCGAATAAAGTAATTTATAAAAATGAATTTTCTGTTTTTAAATATATTTTTTTTATTTTTATTTAGTCATTTACTGAATTATTAATTCAATATGTTGATCAACAATCAACTAATAATACTCAACACCCAACAGCAAAATTTAATACCGATGAATATCTTCATCGGTATGACAGTACTGTTGGTGGTCATAATAATCTTCTAAGAAAACCATCTATGTCAGCATCTACAAATCCTTTTGTTAATTCTTCACATTTATCATTTAATAAACCACCAACTGCTGTTGTTTTACCAACATCAAATATTCAATCAAATACAACTATTTCTCATCCACCTCCTCTTTCATCATCAACACCACCACCACCACCAACATCAACAACAAATTCCGAATCATCATCAACTATTCTCAAAGATTTATTAAAAGCTTGACTTATTAATCTTTGAAAATGTGTTCATTTCTATTTTTTAATTATTTATTTATTTGGTCGCAATCAGACTTTGTTTCTTGTTTATAAATATCTGTTTTTCTTTTCTTTTTCGCTTTATTTGCATTCGGTCATTTTCTTTTCTTTTCTTTTCTTTTTTTTTGTTTCGTTATCTTGTTTTCTTTCTCATGAAATCGGCCTTGGTACTAATATATCTTTTTTTTTCTTCTTGTAGATTTTTATTCCTAAACAAATTACAAATAGATAATGGTATTATATTAATTAATAGTTTTTTTTTTTCTTTAAAATTTTATGTTTATTTTAGGCTTATCATTCTTCCTTTTCCACTAGCAAATTTCGTGTAGGAAATATGGCTTTATTGCCTATTCGAACACGTTATAGTGGTCCAGCTCCAACTGAAACATGTAAGCTTTGACTTCTAGAATTTATCAATATTGAGTACATAGATAAGCATAGGATGTATCATGAAAACATTATCATTAAGATTAATGAACATATGACGAACTTACGGTGAGAACAGATACCTTTTTTTGTGCATTTGTTCAAATGTTTTCGTAGCATGAAACCTGCTTTCATCGCATGTTTATAATGTTTACATTGGCTTTGCCGTTATGTACCTGAAAAAAATAAGTAATCAAAAAGTTGTGTAGTGGTTACTTTGAAATTATTGAAGATAATTATAGTATAGGATAAATCAATATGTATTTATATCTGAAGAAAGAATAACGGATGATTGAAAAATTTTCAGACAAAATATTTGTATCTTCATTTATCGTCTTGCAAGTATTTAAGACGATAGAATTTTTTTGATTAGATGCTGAGAATTATTGCACTCCAATAATCTGATAGAGTAAATAGATCTCTACAATATATAATATCAGACTGAATTCTAGGATTTACTTACTCAAGGTATAGCCACTGCGTCAAAGCTTATTTTTTCTAAAATTTTCTCGCTATTTAAAATCAAGATCGGACAGAGCACAAAATTCTGGTGCTTACTCGTATTCTTTAGCATTTTTAAAATATCTCCTGAAGAAAAGAAGGGGTTAAAAATATCTTCTGATCATTCGTTAATCATATTAAACTAGAATCAATTATTCAATCTTTTCTATAACCAGTGATAATCATCCAAAACGAATGAAATAAATCCTTAATTATAGGAAATACTATTTAAAATACCTTCATTTAATAAAAGAATATATTTTATTATTTTAGCTGCTGAGAATGAAGATATTATCGATGAAGCAATTAAATATTTTCGAGCAAATATTTTCTTTCGTAATTATGACATCAAAGTAAGTTAAAAAAAAATATAATTTTTTATTATTAAATTATATTTTTTAAAATAAAGCATGATGCTGATCGAACATTGATTTATTTGACATTATATATAACAGAATGTTTACGACGTCTTCAAAAAGTAAATTTTTTTGTTATTCTAAATAAAATAAATTATTATTTTTTTTTGTAGTGTCAATCACGTATTCAAGCACAAAAAGAATTAACATCATTAGCTATATCAACATTTCCTATTCCAGGTGATGCAGATTTTCCACTTAATGGAATGTTTACAAAACCAACACACGATGAAGTTGGTTAGTTAATTAATATTCTTATTAATTATTTGATGAAAATAAAAAATATATGTATTCATTTTAGAAAAAATGAAACAATATCTTGAACAATTACGTAAAGAATGTAGTGATCGTATGGTTGATCGAGTTATTGATCCTGAAACAGACAAACCATCAAAAGTAATTTTAAACATAATAAAATTCTATTGTTAATTTTTTTTCTTTAAAATAAAATTTAAAATTTTAGTGGTGGCTTTGTTTTGTCCGTCGTCGTTTTATGGATAAAAGTTTATTAAATATTGGTTCATTATAAAACAAAGAAATTAACGAAAATTTATTTGTAAAAACATTTAAAATAAAAAAATCTTTTTTTTTTCTTTTGTAATCGATTAAATTGTCTTTTATTATATATTCTTTTTTTTTTTTTTTATAACAATCCATATTGATTTAATAAATCGATCATATTAGATAAGAAAATGTTCTTTTTCAATATGATAATCAATATCAAATTGAATTGTTGTAGAACGAATATGTCCTTCATCAGACCATTTATAATAAACACCTTTTTTTAATTGTTTATTTTGATTTATATTAGAAAAAAATATTAATTGAAGTAAACAATTATCTCCACGAATATTTAATTTTAAACAATGTTCTTCAACATAATAAACTAATATAATTGGTTTTATTTGTTTTATTATAGTACGTGCTGTATAAGGTAAACGTTTACATGAATGAAATTCAATAAGATTAGCTGTTATTTGTTCATTTTTATTTGTTGGTAAATATAAATTTAAATACATTTCTTTTATATTACGCATCCAATAAAATTTTCGTGGTTGACGAACACGTAAATAATGATTTATACGAATTGATTCTCGATTAATATTTGTTGAATTTGAAAAAGATGAAATTGATAAAAGTGTACAATTTAAAACAATTGGTATATGACATATATTAAATAAATATGAAAGACATTTATCTAAATGTATTTGTTCATTATTTGATAAATGAATATCAGGTTCAATTGATATTGTTAAATATTCTTTGAAAATATTTGAATTACATTCATCATTGTTCATTCATTCAATATAAATTAAACGAAAAAAAAAAACAATACTTTATTTTAAATACGCGCTGTAATATTAAATAATTTCTATAGATTAAATATAGATATCATTAAACTATTTTCTGAGTATCTTTGGCGTAAAATTTTTTATTTCATACGTAAGATTCGCTATGCACATCTTTTAATTTATCATATATTTTTCGTTAAAATAAATAGAAGAATATATAAAACATCAATATGATATTTTATCCTTTCCTTTATTTCTTTTAACAATTAACCGTCTTACTTGTATATTAGTTAGTTTAACATGTGAATTAAATCGTCGTCAGAGTGAATATCATTTCGATATAAATATACATATATACATTCAGAATTGTTTTATTTCATCGATTAGTAATATAGAAAAATACAAAAAAAAAAACTAAACATGAGCGGTCGAGGTAACACAACAATGTCTTCAGATAAAAGTAAAAGTAAAGATAAACAAACTACACGTAGTAGTCGTGCTGGTCTTACATTTCCTGTTGGTCGAGTAGTAAGTTTTTTTTTGTGTTATTTATTATCATTAAAAAATCTATAAATTAATATTATGTTTAGCATCGTTATCTTAAACACGGTTGTTATGCAGAACGAATTGGTGATGGTGCACCAGTATATTTGGGTTAGATTTATCTTTATATTTATTATTCTATTTATAAATTTTATCTTGTATAGCTGCCGTTCTTGAATATTTAACTGCTGAAATTCTTGAATTAGGTTTGTTAAATATATAGTCATTTTCAATGAAATATTGTTTTTTGTTTTATTTAGCTGGAAATGCTGCTCGAGATAATGACAAAAAACGTATTATACCTCGACATCTTCAATTAGCTATTCGAAATGATGAAGAATTGAATAAATTACTTGATGGTGTAACCATTGGTAAATTTAAAATAAAACAATTCTTTTTTTTATTATCTTTTTTTGTAAATATAGCTCAAGGTGGCGTTTTACCACATATTCGTTCTGAACTTTTACCAAAAAAAGTCAAAGGTGAAGAAGATAATGCTGGTAGTATGGAATCTCAACGTGGTACTCAAGCTCATCCAATGATGATGATGCAATCAGGAGGATCAACGGCAAGTAATGGTATGAAAAAGAAAAGTATGCCACCAGGTAAAAAAAGTCTTGCACCTACATCTCAAAAAAAATCTGCTAAACCGAAAGCAATGCAACAACAACAACAAGCAAAGAATATTAAAAAAGAAGAAGATGATGATGATGATGATGAAGAATCTGATGAAGAAGTTCGTAAAAGATTATAAAATAAAATTTCGTATAAAACTTTTTTTTTCTATTTTGAAATAGGATGACGATATGACTGGTAATGGTAATACAGTAACTAGTTCAAGTGCATTAGCTACAACAACTGCTAATGATACCACAGGCGATGATGATGACGATGATGATGAAGACGATGATGAAGACGAAGATTAAGTTTTTTTTTTTTGTATTTATTTTGTTATGCGATATTAGATCCTCTCTTTTTTTTTCATGTATTTATGAGTGTATGAATAAAATTATTTATTGTAAAAAAATTTTTTTTTTTTCGTGTATCTATTTATTAAATTTCTTATGGACAAAATAAAAATTATACGTTGTCAACAAAATAAAATGTTTTTTAATTTGTTTTGTTTTCTTTTTATTTATTTTATTTCCTATAAATACCAACAAAAAAAAAACAAAGGCAAATAAACGGAAAAGGAGTAGCAAGACAAAAAAAAAAAAAACGAGGAAATATGTGCCTGTCATAAACAGATCACTATACATAATAGTGTTTTTTATTCTAAATTGATTACCAATTTTCATTATTTTTCTGAGTAGAAGATATATTAACTTGATCAATATTTGATGATGATGGTGAATTAACTACTTCTTTAATTTTACGTTGAATATATTTAACTCGATCATTTGGTACTTGAATTTTAATAAATTCATCATAATGAATCTAAACAAACAATATATTACATAAAGATATTTTATTAGTTTTTTAATAAAATAAAATTTCTAACTTACTGGTATACATTTATAACCAAGTGAATTTAATAATCTTAATTGTAATGCTACAGAACCAGAAACTGAATTGGTTAGAAGTGTTTTATCTTGATAATCAAGACATTTAATTGCAATTCTAATTTATACAATTAAATATATTTTTTTTAAATAATATTTAATTAACTTACTTAAAACGATTTTCATCAATGCGTACTTTATTGAATGTTGTTGTTGATCCATTAGTATTATTATTTTCACCATTAGTTAAAATAGTATTTAAATCTTGTGGTGTACCTGTTTTATCAACAATCATTAAACAATCTAAAAAATTTCAAAATATAAATATACGATTTAATTAATAATAAAAATATTTACCAATAACAATCATATTTGATGTAACAACACTAAATTTTGAATATTTATTTTCAGATGCAAATATTGTAATTGTTTTAGCTAATTGATCTTGTGCATTAGAATTTTTTAATGTTAATTGTTGTGCAAGTTGTTCAATATTAAATGTTGGTTTAAGAAATTTTTTTGAAAATTTTTGTAAACTATATGAATAAATTGATAGTAATTTAAGTGCACTTCCTATTTTAGAATTTGCTATTTCATCTTAAGAAAAAACAAAAACACGAATTTCTTTAATTTTTTCTTTTTTAATATTCATACTTTGTATAGATTGAAATACATCTTGATTAAGTAAAGTTGATACATGATCTTGATGAGCTTGATCTAAAATAACAAGTGACCAAACAAGATCAATACGATTTTTAATTTCATTTAATTGATTATTTTCTTCATTAGAATTTTCATTAAATTGTAAATATTTTTCAATAAGTGTTGGTAATGTCGATGGAGAATAATTAACTGAAGCACATGTACGTACAAATGATTGTATAAGTTTTGTTTTTGATTCTGAAAATAATTCAGATTCTTCTAAAAATATTCTTCCAACAGCATCAAGTAATTCACAATGACGTAAACGAAGTGTACCCATTGATGTTATTATTGATTGAAGCTAGAATAGAATTTGAAAAACAAAATTCGAAATACTTTTATTTTTACTTCAAATTTTATTAGTTAAAAATATCAAATCAAATTAATGAATATATATTTTTTTCAAGTTATATAGAAAAATTTCTCAATCAGGGGAAATAAACGATTAAAGTATAGATTATTACCGAATTTTTGCTATATCTCTTATGAATTCTCCTTATTGGAAGCTCAATTTGATTTGAACAAGGTTAATTATTGTAGTCTTAATTCGAGTTTGATGATCTCTAAGAAGTTTTCATCTTCATCTTAGCTAGACACTCAATAGGACTTATAATAAAATTCTAAAAACTCCTAGACAAACAAACAGAATGGCGTAATGTTCATCTTAGATCTAACTTCTGTTTCGATTATTGTATTCAAACACATAATAAACTATACATACTATAAATGGATCTTGAATATTATTAACTTGTTCATATGCATCACGAATTAATCGTTCTAAAAATGGTTTATCATAAATATTTAACATAGCACATGCCAAAAGACAATCTTTTAATTTATCTAATGGAAATAAAAATGAATCACTTAATTTAAGTAAATGATAACAAGCAGCACGTATAATTGTTCTATCACGTCTTTTTAACATAGATTTATTAATTAATATTTTAAACCAATCATCAAATGTTAAAGTATCACTTATTTCTAAAATTCTTTCATCTAAACGATTTATTAACCGATCATTATATGATAATTTATATGTTAATGCTAATATATCACGTATATTATTAAATTCAAAATAACGTCCTTCAGCTAAAGCTAAAAGACGATTATATATTCGATGAATCCATTGTGTTGTATGACGAGAAGATTTTAATTCTTCTAATATACGAACAATCTATATAAAACGGTATTGTTTAAAAAAAAAGAATTAAATAGATTCTTTACTTGATGAACATTAATACGTCTTAATCGATTAGCAAGTGAAAGTGAAAATTTATCAGTAAATTCATTATCTTCAGGATAATATTTTGTAACAAATGTAATAGCTGTTAATAATTCATGATCACTAAATTTTCCTAACTTAAAAAGAAAAAATATTTTTTTAAAATTTTCTTTTAAATAACTTACAACACTAATTAAAAGTGATTCCATTCGATTTCTAGCATTATCTGATTGAGCATAAATTTGAATAGTATTACTATTTTCCATTGCTGCTAATTGACACATTTTTTGTAAACCTAATGCAAATTCTGTTGGTACAATATATTTATCAAAAATTTTAAATAAATCTTCAATAGTATTTGCTTCTTGAATATTTTTTAAAAGCATTGGAGCAGATGTATGACGACCAGATACATTTGATTGAGTTAACTAAAATAAATAAAATAAAAGAAAATTTGAAAAGAAAATTTTTTTTTTACTTCATCTGATTGTCTTGTTAATGATCTTTCTTTTTTTGGTTGTCTTGGTTGTTGTAAATTTAATTTTTCATAATTATTTTCTTTCATTTTTTTTCCACTTATTTTTTCAGAAGAGATATATTCAGAACTATCAAATTCTGTTTCAGTATCATTTATATTTGTTAATTTTTTTCGAGGTGTTACTCGTTTTGATTGTGATGATATATCAGACATTTTTGTTTGAATTTGTCGCGCTGAACGTCGTCCTCGTTCTTCATTTTCATAATCATCAATATTGGAAATATCATTTTCATAACGTTTTTTTGTTGATAAATTTGATGTCATTGATGATGATTCATCAAATGATGAAGAATGAAGAATATTTGGTCGACGAGGAGTTGTAGGAATTGAACTATCTTCTGGTTCTTCATCGGATAATAATTTTTTTACATTAACTTTACGTTTTACAGATGATGGAAGTCGATGCGATATTGGCTAAATATATTAAAAATGATTAATTATTAAATTTTTTTTTTATATGAAATACTCCTACTTTATCATCTGTTGACAACGCTTGAACTATTTTATGATGATTAGAAATAGAACGATATGATTTTAAAAAAGTATTTGATGTTGGTAATACCATACGAGTACATGAATTAATAAATCGAAACATGTTAAAATTTGAAATAAGATTCACGTTATCTGAAAAATCATCAAATAATTGTTTGTTTTATTTCACTATTAATTTTTTCTATGACAATTGAAATCTGTTGGAATAAATTCCTCGTATTATTATTCTCAGATATTAAAGATATAGTAAGTTGATTGGTTATAATGACAAGAACAAATCAAGTTACTGATTTGATAGATGTCATTCATATTCACTTATTGCTTATTGAAAAAGTAACATTTTGAAGTAAACAAGTATGCTCATATAAAACATCGATAATTTTAGTAGATAAAAAAAGGCAAGAATATCTTGAAACTATATAGTTTTGTAGAAGATTTTGCCGCTAAACTTTGAAAAACTTTTCAGAACTTAGGCAGAAAACTAGATTCTTTTTCAATATTTTGCGGAGCTAGAGTGTCCAGTTTGCTTCATGCAATCAAATTGCTGAAATAGAAGCAATATGATGTTCTCCATCGATTACTTGTCGCCTCTTTTTCATTTTGTACACTTTGGTCTAGTATAAAACAAAGTGTACAGATGCACTATATGCTGTAAAATATATAATGTATCTCTATGTTGTATTTTCAATTCTTATTAGAAACATTGGATTCTAGACAAAAAAGATCCAATAGACGATGAGATATATTGATTTTATTTGTAATAAATATATGGATTATCACTTGAAACAACACGAATGTTAAATGTTGTATGGACATCTAATGAAAAAGTTTACGATCATTTTTTCTTACTAATCATAAATACACAAGTAAATGTATATGAATAAAATATTCATATATTCCTGTTAGTTGAAATGTCAGTAATATTATAAATGTTATCCATTAGATTTGTCTTATTTATTTCAGAAATAATTTTCTCCTGTATTAAAACTTCATATTGAATATTTTTTGTTTTCATTGTCATGTCCGAATATTATCAATATTCAACATAGTCATGTACTGATTCTATATCTATGTTAAATATTTATTTTGTATTCTTTTTGTTGAATTCGGTACAGATAAATCACAATCTGGACTAGTCTACATTTTATATATACATATATAAAAATATACAAAGAATGAGAGAGATCAAGGAAAAAAGGTAATTTTGAATTTTTGGATTCTTTTTGGATTTAAAAACCAGAAAAATTTGCTTTTTCTCTTTGAGAGAGATTCATGATATATATTGTTATATGACTACTATTAGTTGCTTCTATCCATTGTCTAGCGTACCATACAACGAAAGAAGGTCATTCTTAGTAATATTCGATGCTATTGAACTCTTCTATATTTTGTTCTATCTATAAATATCTATATTTGTTTTTATTCATTTATCCGTCTTGGATATTCTTCATAATTAGGTAAATGAATAGTTATTGTAGTTCCTCGATAGACGAGCTAGTATAGCTTCTACACTTTCTAATCTTTTAGATAGATGAACATTTCATTTCTAAGGCATATTATTTGATTTATTCTTAGTTTGAAAAATAAATACTTTCATATATTCAATGTTATCAAATAAAGGTCATGATTATCCAGATGGCATGTATCATATGATGTGCTATAGCGATTTTCAGAAAACGGAAAATTATATGTTCATTATGACAATCAAATCTAAAATCTGCTATAACCTTTCCTACAGCTGTTGTAAAAATGAATTTCCCGGAAAACATTATAATGTACAAAAAATGTATTAAAATACCACGAGTAATTTTTGATCCAAATTATGAAGGCCATGAAAATTATATTTATCACAAGTTCAAAGAAGTTATTACACCAGCAGATTTTGAACCGTGAAGCTTAATTATTTGTTACAATACTAATACTTACACTTCTTTGTTTTTTTTGTTTTACAAATTTATTTTCTTGTAATTAATAAAGTTTTTTGATATTGCACTTTGATTATACATGATTATTGATAATGATTTCAGTAAGTTATCTCTCACCTACCCCTTTAGTAAGTAAAAAAATAAAACATCATATGAGATAAAGTATATGTGCTTAGTAATTGTTATTCTGTTTTTTTTTCAATGACGACACAATGAAAAAATGACATCATATATGTTAGTATTAAATCAAGAAGAACTGAGATAGGCTGATACATTCTTTCTTACAAGGAAACCGATGCAAATGATAAATCACTTTGGAGTTCAAACTCTGTATGTAAGATACACCCTAGTAAGGTATGAAAAACCCTAGAAAGATAAATGCCCATAAGTCTTCTATTCAGAATTATAGGCATTTTACTGAAATTTTAGCCTATGACAGGATATATACCGAAAATCGAATGGTTGTATTTTCACCTGAAATTTTGCCCACATAGAGGTCTATTGATGAGTAGAACATACTGGAAATTTCAACTCAAAGGAACATTTTCTTCTTGTTTTTTAAGAAAAATTTTCATTCCTGTAAAAAGGCTGGGGAGGATCTCAGCCTTTTCTATTCAAAAAAACTTTTTTTATGGAAAATATATTGAGCTACATATCATTCGATGTAGTTTGATGCACTGATTTCGAATATCACCTTAGTTTTTCTTCAAAACTTAATACAAAAGTCTAAAACCGTGGGTTTTTGGGAATCCTATAGAATAGTCTAGATAAATTCTCACGAGTTGCCGCTACTAGCATAGTTAGAATATACATTCAGGAGTATCTGATAGAAATACGCGCTTGATCAAACGTGATCCTTTCATAGGGTTTTCAACATACGGAATGGTAGCCTTCCGGGTTGAGTTTCGACATAGGCATTCTTAATTTTCTACTCTATTTTAAATTGGATTACGATAGTTTTTTTACCATAAAATTCACAGGTGAGCATATCCTGTCACAGACTAAAATTTCAGTAAAATGCCTATGAATCTGAGCAGAAGATCTATAGGCATTTATCCTTCTAGGGCTTTTCATACCTCACTAGGATCTATCTTACACACAGAATTCGAATTCAAAGGCGATCTATCTGTTGTATCGATTCTCTCTCTTTAGTTGATAAATGATTAGCAATACTACAAATCCTAAACCAATTTATGTATCATCAACATACAGTATAGACTTTGCACTCTATTACATATAATCTTAGCTGAAACTTTTTATAGGTGGATGTTGCACATTAGAGTTTGATTCGAACTATCAAAATGATTTGAATGGTGTTATTAATGAAGATGAATTTCGCGAATCAATCAACAAGATCAATCGTCGCATTTCTCCAAAGAAATTTATCATCATGTTTGTTCTTGTTTTTATTTTGGGTATAATTGGTGCAATAGTATGCTTTGTCGTTGCTCTGAGCATGTCAACTGGCTCTAGTGGATCCGTGTTCATTGGTGTGGCCGTTGCCTTGTTTCTTTTTGGAGCTATTTTTACTTTTGTTGGAGGTTTTATTTTGAGTCGTAGAAGTGTGAAACGAATCCAAAAAGCGATTATTAAAGAATCAGAAAAATATTCATCACGATCGCCAATATCATGTAACTGGCGATTGCAAACGACCAATGAATATGTTGAAGACGCTGGATATCGACCAAATCATCTGGTAATTCATTTCAATAAAATTCCTATCTCCAAATACTTTTATTTAGTTAATCATTGATATTCATCGTTCAACTCCTTCAGTAGAAAACAGAATGCACTTTACAGAGCAAATTATTAATGAATCGTCGTCGACTTTTCGACATCATGATGATACTGCACCGCCATCTTATTCTAGTGTATCGATAAGATTTTGTCCACAATGTGGTACATCACGACAAAATCATTCAGATAACTTTTGTACTTCATGTGGACATTCATTTACAAATATAAAAATATCTATTTGAAATTAGATGTGTCAATTCTTGTTTTTTGATAAAATTTCAAATTTTGTACTTGTTAACTGTAGATTCGGAAGTTATGTATTAAGAGGCCGTGTATAATTTATACAACGAATTTGGAAGGAAAAATATAAATACTACTTGAATTTGGTAAATCATTACAAATTTTCAATATACAAAGTACCTGTCAAAAATACAATTTCATTCATAACTAATGGCAGATATCGATACTAATACAAAGTCAAAACAGAAACTTATATAATTATCATTGAGAATGATGATTATAGCCATGAGTTTAATGAATAACAAAAATTCATCAACAATGCCAATAATATAAGAAACATATTAAAGACGCTCAGTTTTAATGTTAGTACAATTATCAATGGTAATCGTAAGAGACTTTCTCAAGCGTTCAAAATATTGAGCAGGAATATAGAAGATGATGATCAGATCTTTGTTTACTTTTCTAGTGACCGTTATCAAGTCAATTGAATCGATCATCTCATAACCTATTGATAATGTACATTTAAATTCTGATTCAGATGTGACAGATAGTACTTTGAGCAATCAAGACATCTTAAATTTATTGCCAGGTATTCTCAAACACTATGTATTTATTGTAGTTTTTAGATGTTCGAAGATATATTGTATAGATGATACACGTCGATCAAAAAAGTAAATATAATTTTCATTCTGAATCTTTTTCAATAATTATTTTCCTGTTTTAAAAATATTCAAAATTAAAAATATACGTAAGATTAGTTCACCTCGCGAAACAATCATTCGAGAGTGATTTGTTAATATGAAAGATATTTTTAAGAGTGTATAAAATGATGTATATTAGCAGAGTAATTGCCAAAAGCAGTTAAGAATTTCATTAGTGATACTTCAATCCGGTTAGATTTTGCTTAAATAGATGCGTCTATTATGATTAACAAGATGATATTATTAATGCACGAGCAACGGAGGCAAAAAAATGTGTGTCGAATGAAAATATGATCGGGTTTTAAATTATCATTATTTAAGACTATTGAATACTACAGTTTTGTTGCAGCAATTCAATATCTATGTTTGATTTTTGATAAGACAGCGCTTGATGTTATTTGTATTGTTCAAAACGAATGGGTGGTTCGTGATGATTTATTCCATATTGATTTATTTTTAATAACAATTTGGATGGCAAGTACAGTCTAAATAATTCTTAAAAAAACGCGTAACGATAGATATTACTACAGTGATTTTAAGCGATCTCTACAAATTACAATTTGGATTAAATGAAATTCCAAAATAGATTTTTCGCGAGCTCTATTGACATTTTTATAAATTAAAATGAACTTAAATTCTTAAAACAATAATAAGACTTCAGTTTTCGAAAGCTTAAATATTAATTATGCACATTTTTTTTACAAGTAATTTAATAAAAATTAATTGTAATTTTACTCTCTTATTTAATTTGTTTAAATTTAAAGAAAAAAGTTTAAAATTCATTTAACCTTTTGGAGACGGAATTTTTTCGAACAAAAAAATTCTTTTTTTCTTTGTATTTCATCATAAATCAATTTGAATTTCTATTCTATAAAAAATTTTTATAAGAATGCGTCTTTAGAAAATTTTCAAAGTGTGATACAGTTCAACATGCGTAGAACCAACTTACTATATTCCTGTAGAGACAGGAACGTTTTTTGCTGGATTTTAGACTAGCAAAGTTTTCGCTGAAAATCAACTTTGTTATATTTTTTATTCACTATTGATTATCGGAAAAAATAATCTAATTATAATCCGAACTATACTAAAAAA
>JAJEKB010021733.1:243006-257044 GCA_022393335.1 Macrotrachela quadricornifera | reverse complement strand
CTTTCTTGTTTAATTTTTAATTTTATGATGTATCTGGTGCACACTTTCGTCCTTGCTTGATCGAGGCTATCATTTTATAATTTATATTTTTATTTTACATTTTATATCTTGGATTACTCAGAGTTAATATCAAATTGTCCCTTTAGGACCGTTTGGTCAGAGGGTGAAAGACTCGCTAATAAAAAAAAAAACCCTTATATATCTTGGTATTATTTTACATTCACATTAATTTTGTTTTCTATTTATATTGTATTAATTCTACAGTGAGTTTTATTCAATTCCTCATTTGTTATTATTTAACTTTCACCGTTTTGCCTAGGTTCATTTTGTTTCATATACATCTACGAACATATTTTTCTTTATTGTTTATTTGGTGTATTTTGATCTCTTTCATCACTTGGTATACTTCACAATAATCTTATTATATCCTCGTTCAGCATATATCTAAATTTATACCTTTGGTTATTTTCTCATTTGGTTTAATTATACACACATTTTTCTTCAATTCTTGATTTCTGCTTATTGGATCATTGTTTTTCAATATGTCGTTGGAAAGACTTTATAGTAAATTTGGAAAAGCAGAAATTTTATTGTGTGACAAGAAAACCGATGAAGGATTACAGGTAGATATTTTATCATTTTTATTCTAAATTTCATGAAGTTTTATTTTATGTGATTAGGAATTGACATGTATCATTAATGCACTGATAAATGATAGTGCGGCTGTACAAAATGAACAAACGCGAACTATGTTAAGAATCTGCTGCCTCAAACGACTCGGTTCAAATTATGAAAAAAAAAAATTTGATGGTAACATGATGGTTTCTAATTCATGTGATAATTAAATGTATTGATTTGATTGTTTCTTTATTAGACGTTCTATATGATGCAAAATTTCTTGAAAACTTGAATTATGATATTTACAACGATACTGATCTTCTCAAAATACAGTAAGTCAAATGTTCGTATATCAATGTCGTATAGTCGTTCAATATGTATAAAAAAACTCGAACAGAAATTCATAAAGAAAATCTCATTAGTGATATTCAAAAATTTAAAACATATTGTACGTATACATGTATTTACATTTTTGAACTGATGAAAGTAAAATTTTATTTTCGTTTTCTAATTTTAGCAGCCCAAATCGAATCGACGAAGGAAAACATTCAAGTTAATTTCGATATTAATAATATATATTCCATACAGTGGGCTATTTAATTTCAATCTGAATTTTAACCGAAAAAAATCATTCGATTTCAGTTTGAAATAAGGGACTAACGGGACTAAGAAATTCTGGAATTCAGTATAGGTATATATCATCTATATAGTATCCTTTTTTTAATGAACTAGGGGGCTAACGGGGCTAGCGGGACTAACGGGACTAGCGGGACTAACGGGACTAGCGGGACTAACGGGACTAGCGGGACTAAAGAATGGTGATGGTATTAGTAATGATGAACAATTGTGTTGGTGACGATACTAGTGATGATGATGGTACTGGTGATGAAGAGGATGAGGGTGAGGGTGAGGGTGAGGGTGAGGGTGAGGGTGAAGAATATCGGTACAAAATGAGGACAGCATATAGCAATTTCATAAAGCGTTTGTCTCGTCCAGCAGTGTCACATATCCAGGAAATCGGGCATGCTGGAGAAGTGTAGGGAGATGCCACATCTCCAGATAAATTTTTTTTTTAATTTTTAGCCTAGAGTTCCAACAGGAGATGCCGTATTTTTAGAGATGTCTTATCTACAAGTCCGTCTTGACAGGGAAATACGGCATCTCTCTGAGTGAGGGTGAGGGCGGAGACGAAATGTGGCATATCTCGCATCTCTCTACGCTTCTCGTAGATCTCGTTATGCTTCTCTCGTATCTCTTACATTGCACTTCTCTCACATCTCCCTACACTTCTCCAGCATACCCGATATTCTGGATATGTGACACCTCTCGTTTCGTTAGTCCCGCTAGTCCCGCCAGTCCCGTTAGTCCCGCTAGTCCCGCTAGCCCCGTTAGTCCCGTTAGTCCCGCTAGCCTCCTGTGTACCTATATAAAGGGATACTATATATGTGTACGTAACATACATACGCTGAATTCAAGAATTTCTCAGCATCGTGCCGCTTGTATGTTATCCCTTGTTTTGTTAAATTCTGTTCTGGGTGTTGGAATGTGAAATGGATGTGTTCTGTTGGAAATGTGCAACCATTTCTTAGTCCCGCTAGTCCCTCTGTCATGGTAAAAGTGAAGGGTTGTTTTTTTCTTCAAAATTCAATTTGAAATAAAAAAACCCATAGACTCATATATTCAATGTATTTAGCTGGTTGTATTTATGTTTTTTTTTTGTTTTACATTTTAGGACGAAGCAAAGCTTAACAAAAAAACGTAGAAATTAATGCAAATCGTTTGTGTCCGATGTTGTGTTTGTTTTATCTGTTACAAAATACGATAATTGTGTTGTTATAGTTGTTTTTATTAGGATAAAAAAGAATTTGCTGTATATTTTTTGATTGATTTAAATAAAAATAAAAATAAAACTAAAATCTATTCTCAATTGAATTATAGGAAGGAACATTTTAACGGTAAAAAAACAACTTTCGTTGATTAATGGTTTCAGTCAAGAGTAATATAAACGGATTTTATTGTGACGTGCCCTAGCGCTTGTGTGAGATTTTTGCCGAGTTATAATGATTATTATTGAAGAACACGTTTCAATGTATGAGTATAGGATAAATTTCGGAGTAGGGACCTTCACAGTTTATTTTCAACAATTGGAAAAGCCACATGATACATAAAAATTTCATACTTAGTAGAGTTAGACTTTAGACACTTATGGAAAGTTTTGTAATAGAATGTTGACATTATCTTTTAATTAAATAGACTATGAATGGACTTTTGATAATATGTTATGTGAAGTTGCCAAAAGTAAAAGTCTGAGAAAGAAAATTTTCTAATTCTTCCAGATTTGTTGGAAAACTGTGGAATCAGACGCGCTTGTCATAAGGTGTACTTATCTTACAAGTTACTTGGAATGCAGACTAATTGGCTTGTAAAGTATTTTTCTAGTGGGCTGTCTGAATTGCACTCTACTTGTCATGCTATCTAGTATTCTAGGACTTCTTTGTAGATGTTATACTCAACACAATATTTTTATAAGTCACAACCTTCAATCGTTGAAGTTTTCGCTAAAATCCTTTAGTCTGTTAACTGTTATGGCTTCTTGATACAAGATTAATAATTCATTACCAAAAGGTTAGTAAATAAAGAAAGTTCTCATAGTGCAGCTTTGTAAACATGATTTATTTCTATTGTGGCATGATTAAGTTTTTCATATACTACTAAAGAAAGAAACATTGTTATGTTGTCATTTCTATGTGTAATATACTGATGCAGTATGATTGAATATTATTATTTATTGTTACTCTAATATTACCAATTCCTGGGATTTAATTGGTTCGCATAATCGCCAAGTTCGGTTTTATCTCCCCAACCATGATAGGTCGGAAAATGTATTTGCTAAAAAGAATTATTCGGATTATATTGTCTGGTTTCATTGTCTAGTGCACTCGTGAAAGATTCTATTTAACAGCCATATGTTCTAGTAAAGATCATTTGAGAGTTATGAATTTTATTGATAATCAAATTGATACGTTTTCTGTTATTTACGAATATGAAATACATTTTGTATTTTCTGTGTATATACACAATTTACAACCACTTTATCAATGTCTGGCCAGAATGTTAGATTATTTGATGTTAAATAGGTTTTCTGTTCTATATGGTGAATAATTTTGATTGCCTAGTCATGATGAATAAGAAAGAATTTGTTGATCACGAAGGGATTGAGGAAGACAATAATAATGTGAGTATGAGGTAATCAATAAAACAAATAATCATAGTAATAAAAGTAGTACGATTATTGTAGTAGTTTTTTTGTTCACATTAGAAAATAAATTGCAAAAAATTGAACTAACATATTTTTAGGTTGTTACAAATTTAATATGAAATGTCATTCAATGTTTAATGCTAACGTGAATGTAAAAAAGAAACTTCAATTACTTTTTTCTAATAATGGTATATCAATTCAATGACAACTTCTAAAAAAAATGGTTAACTTCGATAATTAACGCATATAAGATAATAATGATACCTTTCTCTCAATATGACCCGGACAAATAGGACCTTCTCTTTTTCTAAATGTTAATTGGTATTATTCTTTAACATGATTTCAGCTTCACAATCCTGTAAAGAAGTAGGTCATACACTTTCTTGCGATGGTTTTTCAAAAATAAACACATTGGCTAATATTATTTTTGTCATTTTTTTCTAATATAATCTTCATGTATTATTCAGTATAATCAGTAAATGTATTATTAATAGATACTCGGTTAGTTGATCATTTTAAGAATTCAACATTGAAAAAAAAATCATTATTTAGTAACAAATCTACATCAATTCATTAAAAATACTACGTCGATCAAGAAATCATAGTTCAAATAATGATTATTTGTTTAATTACCGATTGATTAGATGAAGTACTGGAATTAAATTTTTTAAATGAATTATAAATCATATCTATAGTTTATTTTATTTTTTTTTAAGAACGAATGAGACAAACAATTTAAAAAGAAAAGATTTAGCTGTAGTTATGATTGCTCTTGTTGTTTTTGGGAATCTGAAATGGCACACAAAGATAAAAACATAATAAAATTAGTTTTATTTAAAACAATCGAAAATTTACTTTGGTTAGCCGTCAAGGTTGAATCAACATTACTGTTGTCAGGATCTAAAATAGAGAAAAAAAAATAAATCTATGGAAATTTTACTATCATCAAAATAAAGCATAGATATTCCCAAAAAAATAATAATAATAAAATGGAAACAAAACGAGTAAATAATTATCCTAAACCAATAATTATATCATATTATTTATGATATAGAAAATACCGTCTTCTATTAACTTTATTATAATCAATAGATATTTTGAGATGTTAATTTGGTCCACTGTAATATGCTATTGATTGCTTTTATTATTACAAGAAGGTTGAATGATGATTAGTCATTCAGGTCTACCTGCAGATGTTATGAGATCGACGGATGATAGACACTAAGAAAGACTTAAAACAAGAAATTAATGGTTATCAAACAATAAGATTGGTCCTTGATCATTGGTTGCAGATGATGCCATTCAGTTACAAAAAATGATTTAACTATAATATATTTTGCAAGAGTAAATGAGATGTACAGTTTTTTGAGCTTTGAAAGTAGTATTTGGCTAGACTGAAACCATGATTGAAATTATCGAACTTATCCTGATCTTCAACTGATAGTCAAGATTTATTTTCATCCTACTACGATTTTATCGATGTAGAAGTTCAATGTTGAAATGTAATAAACAAAATAATCATATTATTTTGACAGATTAAATCGAATATTTATTTCGCATTTATTCAATGAAATACCTTCAATAGTCGAAGTAGTATATAATGGATCCATCATCATGGTTGAAATAGATTATTATGTGTTGTATAACAGAATAAATTAATTTTTTTTACTTAATACAAAAAGAATTCTGACAGCTGTAAATAGTAGAAACGTCATTAAATTATGAAAGAAAGAACTGTTAGTTATAGATTTATTATTTTAAACAAAGTGCTGGAAATGGAGAATATTGTGAAATTTTGCTTATTTTATTACGCAGTTACATTAAGAAAAAAGAAATTGACAAATTCGTTGATAATTGTTGATAGATAGTAACTATTATTTCGATATATACAATGTCTGGGCTGTTTTCTTTCGTTAACTGTTAGTTTCTGTTGAGATATTATGCATCGCTTGTATGTAGATAATTTATGATGATATTTGAGTCATTTTCAAGCATTTGGGTATGACGAAGTTATGCAGATTCAATAATTTTGATTTTAGTTTGCGATCCAATTATCGAAGATATGAACGTGAGTCAACAACATTTTGCTTGTTGTACACAAATTGAATAATTATAAAATGTAGACGATCTTGTGTATTTTATTGGCGAGATAATAGAAAATGTCATAGGATATTATGAAAATTGTTTGGATGAAATTATTGTAATAGTAATATAATTTATTCGATTTAATTTATTCATTTTGATTACGTTTTATTTATAAAAGACTTGATTTCTTTTTCTTGTCTCAATTTTTTATTTAGTAATTGATGATTGAGAAGGAAGAGCAAACAGCTTACTTTGCCGTTGAGTAACAGGTGAATTAGCAGTCGTCGGAGTCGATGGACCAGCCGATTTTCTTGATAGAAGACTATTAAAGAAATTAGCCAAGGCACCTTCATTCGCTGCTGTACTAGTGTTGCCAGGTGTAGTATTCTTAAAATAAGTAAACTTTCATATTATCAACTAAATTTCAACATTAATTAATTATACCGGTTGATTTCGTGGTCGACTAGACATAGATGGTGTTTGTGAACCAATACCACTGCTTACACCTGTCATCATTGTACTTCGTGGAAGTACAGGTGTTGTACTTTCATCCTACAAACCAATATTGATATAGCAATATAAAAATATTATTTTCAAATAGATATTTACAGTTCTTCCAGGTGATGCTGCTCGATTAAGTGTTATTTGAAGACGAGACAAAAATTCTTGATCATCTTCAGCTGTGATCATTTCATTGTCACGTTGTAATGGCTATAATAAACATGAAAAAAAAAAAGAAAATAAATTGAAAATAAAAAAGAAAAAGTTTACTCGTCGAACAATAGGTTTGACAAATACATCTGAATAATTATCAGTTGGTTTAAGTCTATGAAGATTTTCTAATAAAATATCGGCTTTCTTTGGATTATCCCAACCGGCTGGAATAAATATTGCATCACGTTCAACGATAGCAGCAGATGATGTAAATGGATAACCATAACATTTATGTATAACATATTTATATAGTTTATCAATATTCTTTTTTTCTTTTACAGATGTATAAAACAATGCAGCACCATCTAATAAAAACAAATGATTGATTTAAATTAAAAAGAAAAAGAAAAAGAATTTTTTTTATACATTCTAAACAAAATTTTCTTAAATGATATTGCATAAAATCAAAGTATTCATCTTTATAATCATTTTCTTTTTCAAGTACTGGCATTACATCACACTAAATATAAAAAAAATATAAATAAAATATAAAAAGATTAGTTTTTTAATATGTGAAATATACTTTTGTAATAACAACAATAATTGGAATTCCAAGTGAACTTGTTAATACACCATCTGGAAGTGGTAAAACAATTTGTTCATCACCATTATTTAAATTTGAAGGTGTTATTGTTGATGCAATTGAAACAGATGATAGAGAATTTGGAATTCGATTATTACTTATTCCATTTTTTATTGTTGTTGATGATGAAGATGATGCCACCATTAATGATGAATCATTTGGTTCAATATAATGTTGAAAATCATATTGAAGACGATCACGCATTTCACGTAAACATGTTGAATCAATTTTTAATCGTTCAATATGTTCTTCAACAAGTGCTGTCCACTTTTTTAATGTTGATAATAATGACCATGGCTGTGTCATGCTAGCAACAAGAATAAGTACTGTATTTTCTAATGTATCTGGTTTAATTGCAAATTTAAGTAAAGGAGCTGAACATACAACATCACCATCCAGAATCCATACACCCAATTTTGGAGTATCTAGAGTATTTTTACAAAAAATAAAATAAAATAAAATAAATTGAAACTATATTTAAATATTAATAATAATACCATCTCGATCCTCATCTTTTATATCAATATAATGATATTCAAGTCCAGCACCTCGTTTTGGATCATCATTTCCTTGTAATTTTGCGACTAATGTTGTACGTCCACTTTCATTATCACCTAAGATTACAAGTGATTTTGTTGCTGGTGCTTTTTTTGTTGATGCTTTAACATCACGTAATATGGATGCCCTATTTTAATAAGTATTTTAAATAAAAAATATTGAAAATATTTACTTACCAAATACCTTGGCTTTCGTCAGTATTGTCTACAGATGTTAAAGATTCATCAATGATAGGTTCCTTCGACATCGTATAAACTATTATTTCTAAAATAAAATAAAAAAACAAGAAAATATATTTATCAATTATTATATATAATCAAGATTTCAATCAAAAGAAAATTAAATTAAAATCTGTCGCATTTAATAACTTATTCTCAGCTAACTTATGTTACAATTGACAATGATAATTGATAGATAGACAAAATAGAACGAGAGCACAGTTGGGAATAGAATCAATGGTTAATTTATATCACCAATAAAAATTTTGATTCAAACCTCTTTATTAACTCTTAATCAAAAGCTCTTGACTTCAATAAAAAAACATTAAGATACGTACGGTTTGATAAAAATTTTATTTCATCGGAGGGGAAAAGTCACACATGTAAGTTTCAGAAATTATGCTTACATGTCACATAAAAATTTTGAACCAATTGAATTTTGAATCCGTATTTTACCATCATCCAATTCTTCTTTTTCGCTTTTTTTGCTGAATGTTAGTTACAACAAGAACTCATCTTTTTTGTTTTAAGTTTTTCAGAAACACACTATGCTGAGTAAAAAATGTAGTAAAACGTTTCTAACTGTTCACTATTTTGCCAGAGGCTTGAGCACTCTTAGGGTTTTCTTAAACTCATTGAAACCTACCTATAGTCAAAAGATGAGCCCTCAAGCTCGGAATCAACTAGAGTGGTTTCATCGTTAGATGTAACGTTATGGCCAAATTCCAACCAAAAAGTAATATTAGATTCTGAAGTCCACGCTATTCAATTAGATACTTTCAGAATGGACTGTATTTGATGCAAGTTCTTAGAGATCCAATTAGATCTTTTTTGTTTTATGAATCAATCAGTATTCATTTTTTCCTCTTGATCAAAATACAATAAATCATGGTAAAAATTGTAAAAAATTTGTATATTAAGCCAACATTGAAAGTCTAATTACTCTTATCCAATCAACCACATCATTAAAAATGTATAAGAAATATTACAACAAGCATTGATTAAAAGATCAACTAATGTTAAAAGTGGATGATTTTTTAGATTTATCTGATGATATTGATAGAATATTAGATGTTGAATTTGATTTATAAAAAGATTGAATCATATTGTTGAACTTTTATTACATCCACTCTGCTATCTAATTATCGATAACTCATTCCACTATGTAATCTCCAACTATTATATTCACTATAATATAGTTCAACACTATCTGAAGAAACTGCGTCCTATACAAGAAAAAAAAGCAAATTTCTGAATTCTAATAGTAAAATTTAAATATAAGAATTTACATCGAAATCACCAATAGCCATTAAATGATCATTAATAACAGCAAGCCCAACGTGTAAATAAATAGAAAAAAAAATCAATAAATTATTTACTGTTTTTATTGATCAATCTTACTCCACTTCGCTTTGAATTCATTGCCATAAATGGCGACCATTGGTTTATCTTTGGACTAAATCTTTCTGCTATTGATAATTTTGTTGCATCGTCTCGACCACCAACCACATCTGCATATTCATATGCAAATTAAATTATTTCCTTGAAAATTACATACATATATATTCATTATAAACAACAGAACCAAGATGCTTTCGTTGAGTATTCATCGATGATACTAATGATCATTTATTTACTTTTGGATCATATCTTTCAACTATACAAGCACAATAATGTTTACTAAATAAAAATATTTTTATTTACCTTCACTAAATGGATGTCGCCCATCTGATCCTCTAATAGCATAAAGATATCCACCCAATACTGCTACAGCAACGTCAATACTTGTTCGCCATGAACTTGGTGATGCTATTTCATTATTCCATTGATTTGTTTGAGAATCAAATCTAAACAAAATCTTCTTTTTATTTTTACCATTAAACACTATTCAAATAACTAACACCATTATGTCCACCAATAGTATATCAACTATTATTTAATACACCAACTCGCACTCTACATTTTTGTTTTGCCATAGATGTAACAGCTTTCCATTCATTTGATGATGGATCAAACATTTCAACACTTGCTATAGCATTATCTGAACACCATCCACCAACTATTTTTATGAAGAAAAAACTAATTAAAATTGTTTAAAAATAAATAAACCAGTAAAAAGAACTTCGATTGGTTTAATTGATTTTTACTGATTTAATCCATTTCGAGATGATAATAATAATGGATAATCTTCAGTTCGATCAACTAACCCTTCGATTAATATTATTTTTGTGATCATCATGACCATCATCATCGTCGAAACTATTATGAACAATATCTATAAATAAATTAAATATATTTAATTTAATTATTATTTTAACTCACAATTTTTCATCCAAATCTGAACTTTTTCTGTTGAATCAATAAATGAATTTGCAGAACTTTTTCTTATTGGTATGGATAATGATTCACTTGGGTTCTCACTAGTAACATTATTATTATTATAATCGTCATTCGACATGTAATAGCAATCAATGTTTTCAATTCCTTCTTGTTTTGCTTTTGCTTATTGTTCATTTACTTCATTTACTGTACTAAGAAGAAGACCATTAATGTATAATAAATCGTTTTCATCAAAAAATTCAAGAAGTAATTTGCTCTGCTTTACATCTTCATCTTTAACTTCAACCGATATCAATACCAAGTAAGCATTTTCAATATGTTTTGAAGGATTTTTTATTTTTGCTCTTGCTGTATTTGATCTTTTACCATCAAATCCTTTTTTTGAGCAATCGGTACAAACCGTTTACAAGCATAATCATTTGGAAAAGATCCACAATCAAATCGTGCATCATCAATATTCAGTGCCATTAAATTGTGTGACTAAAAATTCTTGAATTTTTGGTTTTTTCGATCAGATTAAACACAGTCTCGGTCTCGGTCTCGGTTTCAGTTTGGATTTAGAATTTGTTGTTGTTGACAATAATGATAACAATGAAGTTAATAATGAAAATAAACTTGATGGCTTTAATCTACATTGAAATAAAGGTTCAATATCTTTTCTCAATTTAAGGATTTGGGCGGCTTCAATATTTTTTATTTCAAAAAAACACAAACGCAATTAAAGTAAACATAAATATTTGAAGCACAGGGAGAATCAAAAGATTTTACTTTTCTTCTAATGAGAAAAACAGTGTCCAGAAGATGATGTAAATGAATAACTTCGATTACTCGATCCAACCTTTTTTTTCAATAATCTACAAAAGAATATATGAATCAAAAAATATTTTATCAAAACAAACAAACATACACATCGTATTCAGCATTCCATTGTGATTTATGAACAGTTGTTTATCTCGGTGATTACTGTAAAAAGTTACTATGATCAGATATTGATTTAAATTGTGCAACACTAGTTTGTGAAATTATAAATAAGTTATTATCAATTCTACTGTATTGTACTGCTGATGCTAATGATTGTTGTTGAATTGATTCATCTTGTTTTCCCAATATTTACGTTTTTTTCAATTATAATGGGAAATTTGCACCTTCTTTAGTATCATGCTCCTTTTGAGATGGTTTACTATGACCGATTTGAAATTCATCATCTATTGGTGATGTGGAATGATGATATGATTAAAAAGCTTTTTCTTAATTTTGATCATTTTTTGTTGGTGGTAGTGGTGCCGTTGATGACAATGACAAAGATGATCATTTCGTTTATCATATCAAGGTGAATCTAAATCTTCTCTATTATTATCATCTTTTTCTTTATATTTTTAGGCAGAAAATAGATGATTAGAATAAATTAAATAAAAAATTTGATATAATACCACGGAATCACGATCTTTAATTATTCTACCATTAGAATCAATTCTTCTTGATGAAAGATAATCATTTACGCTAAAAACTCATGTTCATAAATGTTAATTAAATTATATTCGTACCTACCTATAAATTCGACTGCGATCGTACTGTGACCCGTATTAGCGGAAAATTGTGACGCAATCGTTAAAAAAGTGACAACATGAGTAGTATCTGATATTTTATTAGTATCACCATTTAAATTCTCTTGTGTAATAAATCGATCAACAAGTATTTTTGATATTAAATCAGAATCAGTTGTTATCATAGCAGCCATTATGGCTTGATCAGATATTTCATTTGATTGTACAATAGTTGTACTTGCTAATTGAACAGTTTTATTATTTTCTTCAATAGAAAGCAGTGAGATTTATGTTGCTTAACTTTTTCTATAGATTTGCAAATATTGTTTATAATACTTGAAGAAGTATCGACAGATTGGACATGTTCCAATACAGATCGTGAAATTGCCAGTGAACTACGAAAACAATTACTACGTGACGATTTTTTATTTATTATACATTTTCATCATGATCTCCATGAATGCATATTGGATGAAGTTTTCTTTTATTTTATTACGATAAACGAAGTATTTTTTTTTCTGTTGTTCCGGACTAGTAACAGAAGTACCACACGATGATGGTTTTTCATACTTACAATCGATGAAAGTAATTTATGAAAAGAAGTATCATCGGTATGGAGTCCATCGTTATCGAATTATATTTGAGAAACGAAGAAGCATTTTATGGTCTATTTAAGATCAAATCAGATGATCAAAAAAAAATTATCTCAGGGATGTTGTGATTATATTGGAAAATTACTTCAAGAACTAGATCGTCGTTTCGTAAAATGTCCTTTACGTGAAAATTTATCAATATTATTCCATCCAAATTATCTTTTGGCTCATAAAGAAATTGTTGATAAACTAGAATATGGATGAAAAGTATTAAATTATCTTCAAGAAAAATATAAAAAATGACCATCATTTAATAAGACTGCAGTACAAGCTAAATGGGAATTAATTAAAATACCGTTGACTGAATATTTAAAAACTTTAATAACTCATACATGAAAATATCGTTGGAAATCCTTTATTTTACACAAGCTAATTGTAAGTGAACATTTTGTTGAACAGTTTAAAAATATTGTAGTACTGTTGTCAAACTATTTACTACCATCATCTAACTCTGCTGAATGTGAACGAGGGTTCTCAGCTGCGAATCGTGTACAAACAAATGGACGTGGTCGATTAATGATTGATACACTAAATGTATTACTGAATGTTCGTTTTTTATTAACTGATGATATACGCAGGTAAATACGTTATTGGCCTATTGAAATCAATATTCCTTTTGTTTTATTTCCTTTTAGTACGAGATGTTAATTTGTTATAGAAAAAGCATTTGAATCATGGAATGATTATGAAAGTAAACGTCGTTACACTCGAACTAAATTATTTATTGATGTTGCTGATGATTACAAGCTTACAAGACAAACATGTCGATATGAACAAAAACGAAAATTAATATCAACTTCCGATAATGAAATGAACAGAAAGAAGCAGAAAATAAAAGCTATTAAATGTGAGTTGTTGAGTCTATGGTCTTTTCGATTTCAGATTGAATTCAAAAACAAAAAAAAATTAACTCAATTTTTTTAACACCTATGGGGCTAATGGGGCTAACAGCGAGATGTTTATTCTATCCATGGAGCTAACTCTCGACAATTCACTCCACTCAATGAAAAGTAAATATAACTACCCAAATCCTAAAATAGGATAAAACCGCATTTATGTCGATTCTTTTATTGATAATTCCTAATGCAGAGCATAGTGAGCCTATGAACTCCTGACTTAACCACAACGATTGACATTTACTTAGCACCTTCTAGTATTCAATTAAAGGAAGATATACCACACCACTGCTCGTATTGAAGAGTACCACGGAGTACGAGTACTAGTTTGATCATCGGCCTTCATGGGTCTATGGGGCTACATGGGTCTTTGGGTCTACATGGGGCTATATGGGTCTATGGGTCTACATGGGTCTACATGGGTCTATGAGTCTTCATGGGGCTACATGGGTCTATGGGTCTACATGGGTCTAGGGGTCTACATGGGTCTATGGGTCTTCATGGGTCTACGTGGGTCTACATGGGTCTTCATGGGTCTACGTGGGTCTACATGGGTGTACATGGGTCTTC
>JAJEKB010021733.1:205400-223006 GCA_022393335.1 Macrotrachela quadricornifera | reverse complement strand
CCCCCCCCCCCCCCTTAATAGTATAAAAGTTTTTCCTCATAGAATTTATTTATGAAAATAATAAGCTGAGCTTTATAGATATCACAATAAATAAGATCTTTCATTGAACACTCTCATACTTATCATTTTCTACTCTTTTATTCTCCTATCTTAGTAATTGGAAACATCGCTAAAATTCGAGGTAACAAAATAATTAAGAAACCGGGAAAAATCAGAAGAAAATTACAAAAACCAGCTCCTGGTACGAGGAGATTTTTTAACTAGGAGAAAAGCCTAAAAACCAGGATTCTCCTGGCTAAATCAGGAGGTTTACCATGCCTGATGATACCTATGAAATCGAAAAGAAAGTCAATTTGACACATAAGTGGATATAAATGGTTTTTTTCAAAAGGTATTGTTGGCATATCTGAGAAAGGTGGTTGATTGGGCATTTTCTCCGAAAGTTCTTCAATGTGATAAGATAGGAATTTCTTTAATGAGAAACTAATTTGACATCGATCATTAAATATTTAATTGTGAACTAAGAAAACATGTCATGTTGTTTGTTCTGATCAATGATAATAATCTATTGACCGAACAACTTCTAGAGTATCTACGAGATTTTTCAGAGAAATAATTTTACATTAAATTATACTAACCTATTGTCACTCTCAACTGGTTTTTTTGGGTTCCCAATAATGCACATTTTTCCAAATTACAATGTTGTAAAATTCATAAGTTTTTATTCTTTAATTTGCATCTACATAACCAACACATGAATTTAAACTGAAGTTTTAAAATAAAAAACATCTTTCAGATATTTCCTGATGCTACAGTGATACGAAGAACAAAACAAAATAGCACATTGGTGCTACTTTTTTAGATAAATATTTGATTTTCAGCCTGCTGACTTAGATGTTCGTAGTAGCTAATTATAATTATTATTTATTGACTTATCTTTATTAAGAATATTGTTCAGTGTAGAAAAGACTACTCATTGCATTTCTTTCGTTTCTGCTAACAAGATAAGGAAAAATTTCTTAATCAATATTATAGATTGTTTGACCTGCACATTACTTGAATTTATTGCAAACACTCGCTCAAAATTATATTTAAATCATCGTACTATTTGTGTAACAATTGTTTCTTGAAATAAATCTCTAGAATAAACGAATGAACAAGACAATATATTATTATGTGATGTTGAATTATGAATAAATATTATCGAAAAATCAAACTTAGTGACTTCATACGATTGTTCGAATGACATTTGTTCCATAATTGATTCCATTAATAGTAAATAATTGTTATTCAATGATACATTGACAATGTCGAAAATAATTTCAAGAAATAAAACATTCGATTGATTTGAATGATAATCAGTAAGAATATTATCTAATGGTTAAATTAATAAATATTTTTCTTGAATATTTTTAATAAGTTCATCAAATAACCAGTCAGAGTTCAGTGTTTGTTTGAAATTTGTGGAGTTGATGGAACATCGTCTATACATAGTCGATAAACAAATAGTATTTTTTCGATTGATAATTGTCAGTTGTTTGAATCGATAGGCGTTGAAATTCAAGTATCTCTGAATCTTCTATCTGACGTATAACGTTTGTATAACGCTTATAAGCAGAATGGTAGTATGTATCTTATTCCTCTACTATATAACAGAATCATTTCGTCATTTAGTCAGAGATAAAGAAAATATTGTTTTTTGTAAAAGTGAACAGTAACATAAAAGATAAGTTTTTGATCAAGGACTTTCCTATGAAATAAAATGAGAATTATTTTCTCTTTATGAAAAATAAATCTTTGATATTTCGTATCTTTAGTGAATTTTAGATAAATAATACATTGAAAATCATTTGTGTTTTTATAAATAGAATTGCTCTTCATTATTTCAGATTTCGAAACAAAAAAAATTCTTATTTTTATCTACGTAAATGTTTTCATATTGAACATTCTCATTATGAATTATATCTGAAAATATAAATTGTAATTTTGATGGCGTTTGTTGAAATAAATCCATAATATAAATTCTTTCTAATATATCTAATGCTTTTTAAAAATACATACAATACCTGATTATTCTACAATAATATGTTAACGTCTATTGATATATTCCTTGTTGAGAAATGCATTAATCAATCCTAAAGTGTGTTATAGACTAGGACAAATATCGTATAACAATCTATCAAGTTATATGTAAACTTCAACGAGATAAAGGCTTCCGGATGATGGAAAGTTCTATCTAGGTAAAAGCTTATCACATATATATATATTAGCGTCAGTACTGATAAGAACTGATTTAGAATATTTAAATCTAAAGTTTGTCGATATATTCTATCGATACTTTTCTTGCTGTTGTAAAATTTGTTCAATAAATATTCAATATTCGATCTTTAAACTATTTCATTTGTAAATTATCGATGAACTTTTTTTTTCAATAATATATATTAATTAAAATTTTTGTCGGTTTTTGTTTTATTAGAGCATTATATTGTTTAACTTCATCTGGTTCGTCTATAGAATGCCTTTGAAGTTTAAAAAATATTGCATTGAAAAGAATCAATTATTCAAATATTTGATTTATTAGAATTCTTATATTGAATAGAATAATCTTTATCATAATATATATTATATTAATTATTCACATTTTTTTAATAAATATTAACAAAGCTCGATGAATATCTGAATATTCTTCAAAATGATATTCAATTTCACTAAGTTCGTGTCCATAAACACATATTTTTATTTGAAAATCTTTTATGTTCATTAAATGCAATAAAACTATCATAAATTAATCTTCCATAACCATCTTTTCGATGAAGACGTTCATCAGTATTCGGATAAATAATAAAACTTAATTCTGATTTCTCTCTCCTTCTCATTGAAATAACTATAAGTAAGACCTATTCAAATAATATATAACTCACCATCAATCCATTGAGGACAATCATCGAAATATTTCTCATAAATATATATATCGTATAGAATTAATTTCCATTATTGTATTATATCTTTTGATTATGTATAATCAATAGATCATATAGATGTATTCATTGCACAATTAATACTTTATCAAATATTGTATGAATGGAGTTAAAGAGAAATTATTTTATGAAAATGATCACTTAATCAAATATTTGTTATTTATGTTTGATTAGAACTTAATTCAAAATATTCAGATGATATTTGATCTAAATATTAATATTCAAAATATTTTATCATTTGAAGAAGTTTAGAATCTTTTATTCATATTAACAATTATATTTCGAACAGCTTTAGAACTAATCATATAGTATCTTTGGGTTTCGAAATTGAAACAGAAGCATAAATCAGATAAGTTAAATTAGTTAAAATAGAAAATGATATCGAATAACTATTATTGATAAAAATCTCAAGTGAAACTATTATTAAACGTGTAAATGTATGTTGAGACCGAGAATATATAAGAATAGTTTTCGGATTAGTTTGTTCAATAAATGAATTTAGATAATCATATGGTGAAATAATATTCAAAGATAAATAATCATCATCTGAGATTGACATAGCTCAACAAGAAAGAATTTATTCTCGAGATTTTTTCATAAAAAAAAATCAATTAATTATATTGATTGAATGTCTTGGTGTTGTTATAGATGATATGTGAATGGATAGACACGACTTCTCATTTATCATATTTACTATAATCAAAACAAAATCCATGATTAAATTGAATAATAGGTATAGGTCTAATAAGATATCTGTTAAGATAAATGTTGAAACATTGATGTATTTAATCACTTTTCATATTTATTTTTATTTATTCTTTATTTGACTCTGTTTATTTTCAAAGTTGATTATAATATTTATCCACAACGGAAGTTAATAATGAATTTTTAATAAAAAATTTTCATCATTAGATTAATATATAATCTTTGTTCGATTCAATATTTGAAACAAATCACCAATAAAGAATCTTCAGCACATTCAGAAAAAAATTCTCCTATGAGTTTATTCTATCAATAATAACTAACTCTTGACAGATAGCATCAAATATCTATTCTAATTCCTTCCATTTCGTTCTAAATAAATATGTTCTTTTTATTTAACTACTAATAATATGGATATTTTTGGTAAAGTTATTCGATTAACTTGATCATTTAGATATAATAAAGATATTGAAATAATCATAAAATATGATCGTATGATATAATTTGGAAGTTTTCTTTTTTAAAAATATTTTTAATCGTTTGATAATAATCTAATATCGATTGTATAATTGATATAGGTTGTTTATTATTAAGTAAGATGTGTAATATCATCTTATGATTATTTTCATTGATAATCAACTAAAATTTAATTTAATATCTTAGGAATTCTTTTTTTTTCGTCGAACTATAAATTGGAGAGATAGTTCGATTGATTTTTAAATGATTATTAATTAATAAATGTAAGATAATATAATTATTTAATCTATGGTTAGATTGTCCAATGAAAAATATTCTATATTAATAATAATGAAATATGACATTTGTACAATTATTATTATTTATAAAAGATAATCAGATTTTTTCTTTTAGTTTTTCTACTTCTACATTAACTGAAACAAGATCGATCTATTCTTTTGTATATAAACCATCGATGTTTTTTATCTTCAATAGATTTCATATAAATAACATATTCCAAATGACAAATATTATTTTTATTAGAAAAATATTCTTTCATAGTTGAAATTTCAAAAGAATAATTGGTCCCATTTTGATTCAAGTGAAGATTTTCATGTTCTACAATATCACAATGAGTAATATCTGAAAATCTAAATCCGAGTTTTGATGTATCTTCTTGAACTAAATCGATAATGTGACTTGTTTCTATCATAGAAAATTCATAATCTAATACATTTCGATAATAATGTAGAGTAGGTGATGATTGTTCAACAAGATATAAACATAGATAAATATAATCAGAATTGATAAATGTTTCGATTAATTGTAAAGTATCTTTGTCTGAATAATTATAATAAAGATCAGTAGATACATCAATGAGAAATCTTTGTGTTCAATATCGACAAAATCACGCGAATGTGGACATTTTCGTTTTTTCTAGTGAAATTTCAAGTTGAGTTGTGTAAGTTTAATGTAGTTACCGACTTTAGTTTCCAGTTGATAAGAGTTTAAGTAACTGATGCTAGTGTTCATTTTCGATATTGTAGCATAAAAAAAAAAGAGCTGTTTTAGTAAAGTTATCGCTACATTAGGAAAACGTATCTGCGTTTTTCTTAGAAAAATAGAAAAATTGTGTGAAAAATCCCCTCCCTGATAATCAGATTTTCTATAAACAAATGATTTTACTCATATATACTTAAACAGGGTCCAGACTGACAGATGATGCATCATGATATTTAGATAATGATTGATCAGCAATAGAAATTCATATCAGTATGGATAACAACTGATTTAAACTATCTAAGTCAATACATGGTCGAGATATTTTATAGATACTTTTCGATTTATCACATTTTGTTAGTAGATGTTCAAATTTCGATCTTTTTTTTAGTATAATATTTATTGATAAGTATTTCTGTCAGTTGTGGATTTATTATAACATAACTATGTTCTTCACATACATATTAATAGAATATTCTATGTCATGAAAGTTAAAAATTAGTAAGTTGAATAAAATTAATAATTATAATATCTGATTTGTTGTTAAATAGAATATCTTTTTGGTAAAATATATTTAATTAATTGTTGAGATATATTTTCAATACTAGTAATAAATAGATGTATATCTAAATGATATATTATTTTATCAAGTTGAGATCTATAATCATTAATTTTAACTTGAAAATTTTATCGTTCAATAAATTCCAAATAACTATCAAAAACTAAATTGTTCATAATTATCTCTTTCATAAAAATGTTGATCAGTACATCGATAAATAATAAAACTTGATTCGGATTTTTTTTTATCATTAAAATAACCATCGGTAATACCAATACGATTAATATATAATTCACCATTAATCTATTGAGGTCAATCATAGAAATTTTTATCATAAATATATTTATCTCATATAGAATTAATTTCTTTTCTTCTGAAATATTTTTTGATAATCAATCATCGAATTGATGTTTCAATTGCATCACCTCAAAAATGATTATTATTTCTTTATCAATTATTCATTGTATTGACTTGAATAGAAATAATTATATAAAACTATCAATTAATAAAGTATTTATTAATTTTATTTGATTAGAATATTCTTTTAAATGTTCAACTAACATTGACATAAATATTAGAACCTTATTCGAAATATTCAGACGATATTTAATCAATATATTAACATTCAATATATATCATTATAAGATAAATGAAATAATCGAAAGATTTTATCATATAAAAAAATTTTTAATCTTTTATTTATATCAATAATTATATTTAGAATTGATTAATGAATATTCAGAACATCTTTAGATTTATCCAATTGAACTTAAAACATAAATAATATTAATTAAATTAGTTCACAATTCTTTTCTATTAAGAAATATTTTAGAATAATTATCTTTATCATATGTAGATCTATTAACTGAAATTGTTATTAAATATCTAAATATATACTAACTAAAAGATAATGTTAGAATAATTTTCAGATTAGTTTCTTCAATTCAACAATAAAGACGATTAGAATGTTAACTAGTATTCAATAATAAATGAGCAACATCTCAAATTAATATTGTTAAATAAAAAACAATTTTTTCCGAACCTTTTTTTTTCATAAGAATAGGAATTAACTGATTTGACTGAATGTTTTCTTGCTATTGTTACTAATATCTGAACACATAGACACGGTTAATCAGTTATCACATTCACTATAACCGAAACTAAATGCATGACTAAGTTCAAAACGACCAGTACGTACAATACCATATGTTTATTGAATATCTCTTTATAGAAAATTTTCATATCAATATATTTCATCATTTTTCATATCTATTCTTATTTTTTCTTTATTTCAATGTCTTTCTTTTAATAGTTTATTATTGCATTGCTCCACGACACAAGTTATTAAGAAATTTTCATAAAAGATTTTCATTAGTAGATTAATATCTAAACTTTCTTCAATTCCACATGTTAAACGAATTCCCAACAGACGAAATAAATTTTTTTATATCTCCGTCACTCAAACAGGTAAATTTCTGAGATGCGGATATTTTATATCAGCATCTATAACTTCATCTTCAGCACATATTAGATGTTCCATAAAATTCAATTTAGGGTATTCAAAAGTAGTTTTAGGAACTTCTAAGATTTCCATTAGTGAAAATAAAATTTTTCATATCTCAGTTATTGAACGAATGAAAATTATGTGTAAACGGTATTTTATATTAGCATATATAGCTTAATGATCAGCACATGTGAAAAGTTCAATGAAGTTGATCTTCGAGTACTCGAAGGTCTTTGTTGAAACTTATAAGATTTATATCACTAAAAATGAAATTGTTCATATCTACTTTGGTGAATTAGGTAATACGATGAGGATGTGATATTTAATATAGGTGTTGTATGGTTGATGATTAGTGTATATTAAATAAAATAAATTGTAAAGTATGTTTGTGTGGATAATTCTAATAAAGATGATGAGATAAATTAATGATAAATGTATGTGTTCGATATATCGTTGAAGAGATGTTAGAGTTGCAGGTGATGCATGACGATATTTAGGTAATGGTTAACCAGCAGTATAAATTTGTTTTAGTATTAATAAGAACTGATTGAGATTATCTAAATAAATAAATGTTCGAGATATTTAATAAATACTTTTCTTTTTATAATATTTTGTTAAGAGATATTCAAGTTGAGATTTTTGTTTGAATAATTTTATTTGTAACCTATCGATAACTTTTTGTTGTATATTATTGATTAATAAATATTTTGATTAATTTTGTTTTTATTAAAGCATAACTATGTTCATGTGGATATTGATGTTATTTAATTAAAAAAATTAGTAAGTCGAATATAATTATATATAAAAATAATTGATTTGTTATAATCGTTATATTGAATAGAATATGTTTGTCGTAAAATATATTAAATTAATTGTTGAGAGTTTTGGTGGAATATATATATATATAAAACGATGATAAATAAATGTTCGTAATGATCTGTTCGATAAAAATGTTGAGCATTAATTGGATGAGTAATAAAATCTGATTCTGATATTTGTTTATCATTGAAATAACCATGAAGAAGACGAATATGATTAATATATAATTGAGTATTAATTCATTGAAGAGAATGATGAAAATTTTTCTGATAAACGTAATATAATATTAATTTGGTTATTTGATATTGAATTGATTTGTATAATAGTGTAATATTTTTTTGTGATGTATAATCAATAGATGAGATAGATGTTTCTATTACACAATCTAAATATATTATTCTTAATTCTTTACGAAATATAATATTGATTGATTTGAAAATAAATAATCGTATGAAATGGTCACTTAATAAAATATGTTTGATCTATATTAAATCAGAATTTTCTTTTAAATATAAAACAAAAATTTATATTAACATTGGAAATATTCAGATAATATTTAATCATTCTATGATATGAATATCCACAATTTTGATATTGTTCATGAATTGTAATGAAAATATATTCATATCTGATAAATAGATAAATTAAAATAAAAATGAGATAATTCAAAGGTTTTATCATTTGAATCAATTTCTAATTTTTTATTTATGTGAATAATTCTATTGAGAAGAGCTTTACGAATAATCATAACACCTTTTGGTTTATCCAGTTGTATCAGAAGTATAAATCAGATAAACAAAAAATTGGTTCATAATTATTTTTTAATAGTAAATGCTTTTGAATAACCAAGATTAACAAAAATATAAACTGAAGTTGTTATTAAATGTGTAAATGTATGTTGACAATGAGAATATGTAAGAATAATTTTCGGATTAGTTTGTTTAATTCTTGAATAAAGACTATGGCATGTTGAATTAAGATCCAATGGTAAATAAGCAGCACTTGCGATTAATATAGCTAAACAAAGAAGAATTTTTTCTCAATGTTTTTTAATAATAAAATGAAATTATTGATTGTATTGTACTGTTTTATGTTGTATATGATATTCTAACGCATAGATGTGATCTATCAGTTGTTTCTATGTTATTAAATATTTTTATGAAGAAAGAATTTATTGAGCAAGTGAATAAATGTATGATGGATATGATTGATTGATTTGTATAAAGATATTTCTTCTACATAAATGCAATTTGAGGTTGTTAACTGATGATCGATAAATCTTTGTCTTAATTTTTGTTAGAATGATCAATCGAAGTTTATTTGTGAATTCTAATGTTGTTATATATGTATTTTATTTGTTGTACATTATAATGGTAAATTGTGACCTAATAGAAAAGAATTTAAACAATCTATTGAACATTATTTTTTCATTATTATAATTGATTGAGTATTTTAGTTTTTATTTAGTCAAAATCTAATCTCTATAAGAAAGATTTAATACTGTCAAAGTAATATTTGGATTAAAATATAATTGATTGAAATTATTCATAAATAAGATTGTATATAACAAATCGAGAATAAGACCATAAAAACTTATATTGTGGTTCTCGAGGTGATAATGGATAATATACATCACCTATCATTTCATTTACCATAATACCAAATCCCTATAAAATATAAATATTTTCATTGAAATCAAATATCTATTACCATAATCAACATACTATTGATAAACTTTTCTCTATAAATAAACAAATAATATCAGTTAGAATAATATGATGAGTATTCAATAAATGCAAAGACGAGAGTTGTCTATAATATAAAAGTTCGGAATATGTCAAAGATTAATTATCTAATTCAACTGCTACTTATTATGTATGTATTATTGTTTGATCAATAGATTGATGATGTAAAGAAGTTAGAGAATGAATAATATTTGTATATTATTTATAGATCTGATTAATAATATTTGATGTGATAATATAAATGATAAGTGATAGATAGGTTTCTTCATCTGAATATATCCTATGTTAAACAATTGTTCTAACATAAAATGAAATTGTTGTGCAATATTATTAATTTTGTATGAAAATTGATTGATATTGAAATAATGTTGAAATGTAAGTGAGAAGTGAAATTTATTTATAATTTCATATTAATCTATGTTGAGATAAATGTGCATTGGATGAAGTTGATTATAAACAATTTTTATTTTATTCTCGGTATTTTTATCATCTATAGAATGAAAATCAAAAGATATATCGATAAATGCAGCTTGTGAACGATTTGGATGTTGAGTAAAGAGACGCTGAAGAGCCAAATAAAAACATTTCATAGAATTTGTTCCTATTTCATGACTATCTTGCATTAACTGATGAAAAAAAATCAATGAGTCCATGACATTTTTCAGTAATAGTATCACTTGAATTTTCCTCATAAACATCTATACTGGTACATAGATAGATAGGTAGGTAGGTAGAGAGATCGGCCGATAAATAGATGGATAATTCGTCCATGCCTACATTCTTGTGTTCATCCTGAACGAGGTGATGTGTGCTTCCGCCTTACTCTCAATCAGGCGCCGTGTATATCGGTCCTTTGGCTCAAAACCTTAGTCAGGAGGATGTGTGTCTATGGCTTCCATCTTCACCCTCAGTCAGATGATGTGCGCTATCTCCTCACCATCAGTTAGTAGACGAGTGTGACGTGCTGAACTTCGAAGTGACTGATGTTTGATAAGAATTTGATGTAGAGTTTGATAAATTCGTGTAGTTGATAATGTATAACCTAGACAGATACGATAAACGAAAAATATATTGAAAAATGTTATTGATGATTATTCTGGATTAAAAGAAAAATGTTTATACAAGCACATACGAGCTTGTGCATCAGAAGCCTGTGCTACATAAATCATATATATATTAAAAAGTCATGATTTTGTTTAGATAGATAAAGACTGAACTTCCTGATAATATGAAATCTCGATATTGTGCTAATATTATATATTGAATAATTAATTACTTTCGTGTTCTATTGGTTGATTGATTAGCTCACATTATAACAAAAGTGTTTTTTTGGTTGATTTTACCTAGAAGTTTTTCTCTATAAGATATTTAATACTAGAATCAACGTATTTATGAATCTGTGTTTGTAGTTCATAGTAAAGAAGATTGTTCTAATGAAAAATATTTCGATTATAATTGGATTTTTATGCAATAAAATCATAATTATAATCTATTTAGGAGACTTTCTTTATGAAAAAGACAAAATAAATCTAGACAATCGATTATATCTTTGAATTTTTTTTGTAAAATATTCGATTATAATCGAAAGATTTTCATTGTGTGTAAACGGTCTAGAATCTTTTGACTAATCTAGTCCGGTCAATCTAAAAAAATTTTGAAAACAGTATAAATCGCACCGGCTAATTTACTGGATACTATTAACTGATTAAATCAGCTATTTCTAATACATTAGTTTTTTCAATCGAATATTTCTGACTCTTCAAAAATGAAGGCAATTTTGTTTCGCTTCAAGTATATAAATTCTAGAAAAGTAGAATGTATCACGTACACCAGTGCAGAAAATGACGAACATTTGGGAACAACTGGTCTCTAAATTTCTAAGATTAATTATTCTTGTCCAAGTTTTCTAGAACAAATGAATGCTTTTTCGTAAAAAAAAAATCTCAATTTAAGTTTAATCTATAAGGAAATATCAATGCACTGACCGAAGAAGTGAAGTTTGTCTAACCAAGTTACGATGAATATCTTCATGTAACGTTATTTCCCGTTTTTGATAAAACCATTGAGAATTGGTCTGAAAATATTTTTATAATAAAAAATCGATCGATCGAATTACTTCAATCGATTCAATTTGACTAAACAAAATCGGTTAGAACTCTGTTATACATTGTAATCAATTGATTTAAGTGTTTTTTCTTAAACAACGCTATATAGATCAATAACAAATATGAACAAAAAATAGGACATAATGGTCTTCCTAATATTATCTCCTATTAGACCGTTTAGGAAAAAAAAAGATCATGTCAGAATAGTAGTGCACGATAAGATGCAGTAATTTATTTTATGAACCTATTCCGTTTACAGTTAATCAAGTTAATCAATCGATATAATAGTGAATAAATAAGCTTTCCATTAAAAGTTCGAGATTGAACAACTTAGTTAAATTTCTCTCTCACTCAACTGTCATTTAGGACATTTTCTTAACCAATGATCAAATTTATTCAAATAAACTAATGTAGATGTCACTCAATTTCTTTCACAATTTCTTTTTAAATCAATATATTCATCATTTTAAATAAAACTTTCATATCTTACATTCGATCATTCTTTTCCAAACAATATTTCTCTAATAAACTTATTTAAAAAAGCAGATTGAAAAAAGAATTCATTTACTAGATTGTTAAAAAAAAAGAATAATTAGAAAAAAACATTGAAGAACACTTGAAGTCTTTGAAATGCTCGAGTCGATTGTGATCTATTTCATTGATGAAAAGTTACATTCAATCATTACACAAAGACAAACTTTTCTTTATCAGAAAAAAACAATTGGTTTGATTTCATTTTTTCTTTTTAATTTTTGCTTTTTTTTCTCGAAAATGTTCACTTTGTTGAGATGAAGATCAATATGATTCAAGTCGAATAACAACAAATCATCTTCATCTCAATCAAAATTTGACATTCAATCCATCGAATGAAAAAAACCTCGTTCATATTCAACAACAATAACCAACGAATTAAATCCGTTATTAACTAATCATGATTTTGACCACAATCAAATGATACCAGCATTAACCAAATCTGCTTTCATTTATCAATTGATACGTTCAAGACTTGAAGGCAATTTAGCTAAATCACTTTTAGCGAATAAAGGACGATTAATAGGTCGATTGGACAATTTCCCTTTTATGCTTGCGTTGCCTAGTCAATGATTGAATAACGTGATCACAAGAATTATTCCCTTTCTTTTTCCACGATGCCATCAGACAAGAGAACACAGACGAAACTATCATTCTCTCTATGTGTTAAACAAAGAAAAAAACTGTTTTCTCATCGGTCAAACGCCTACAATGATGACTTTTTCTTTCTTTCTCTCCCGCTTTATTCAGCTAGAGCAATGATCACATCGACATTTGTCAATAAATTGATTTGATTCCGAATAGACAGAATAAAAATCGAATAAATCGCATACCATTTTTGATGTCTACACAAATTGTTTTGTCAAAGAAGAATGACGTATCGAAATGTATAGGTGTCAGTTTGAGTATGTTGATCACATTCATATTCTACTGTACTTTGAAAAATACTAGAGCAAATGATTCCTTTGTACAAAACATGTTTGCCGATCCAATACGTGATTATGCCCTAGCTTTACGCTGCTGGTGTCAGGGCTCATTGAGTAAGTATTGATCAAGTACAAACTATTTCTATCTTCTGATACTTTTCATAGCTCATATACCTTGTCATTCTTATATAACCGATGATGATGGATACTATTCAATCCGAGTGATAATGGTTACAGTCACCGTTTATTTCTCCATCTTATTATTTTGTTTATATCGAAAAATCCTAAATATCGTTTTGCCTTTCTTACTAATGATTATGTCTGTTTGGTTCTTGGCTCGTTGTTGCAATGGTATTTTGATATGGTATGAAGTGGACATATTTACTGTCTATTTCTTTGTTTGGCAATTCGTTTCTCTTATTTATAAATGGATCCATCAACACTTCCCGTATCTTTCTTTTACTCTTCATCAAAAAGCATCTAGTTTATATATGGCATTTTTGGCATATCTCGTTTACGATCTTGTATTGCGACTGATACCAACTTATTTGAATTTCACTTTTATTTGGTTAGCGGCTCTTATTGATGTGTAAGTTTCCTGCACTTCTTTTTAGGTCTTTGATAGACAAAGAACATTTTCCGAATAACATGAGAAGAAAGAAACCATACACAAAGCAGAATAACGAAAAACATTTCTTTCTCACATTCATCTCTCGAATGATATTAAATAAAAATAAGATAAGTTATTAATTCCATTATTGTTAGATATTGATTCTCCTGCTCTGTTCAAATACTTTCACTTTTTGTCATTCGACTTGAGTCTTCATTTGAAAAATAGTTAATCAGTTCAAATCTGTAAAAGACTGACATTTAAGTGGCGATTGATATCATTTAGACACATGTTCATTTCCTGTCGTTAGACCCTAAAATAAACAAGTTAGTCATTTGATTTAATCAATTTTACTGATAAAAAGAAAAATATGATTGCTTTCAATGACATAGAATCTCAGTTAATTGCATAACCTGCCAATTAATAATAACAGTAATCAAAAACTTCTGCATAAAGTTAAATATATCTTAGAATTCTGTTCATTGTCAGGAGCTTGAAATAATTCTTCTACGACGATAACATTGTGAATATTGATATGTTTTAAATCAATCCGCTTTTTCTTTCTTATTCTTATAAATGAAGCTTTTCTTTTGTTTTTTCCAACTTAGTATGGTATGTTTGCATCCAAAATGGTATATGTTTGATCCAATAAAGAAATCAGTGGATGACGCTTTGTCATTTGATTATCCAACGCTTCCATTAGGTTATTATTATGTATATGATATCAATGAGCTGAACGATGATATAGAAGACGAGAATGAAATTTTTCCAATTATTGGATTAGGTGATTTTTTTTATTTTGATCTTTTACTATTATTCATTATGCCTATGGATTGTTCATTTGCAAGCGGAGTATTAATAGCATTTGGCTGTATCATTTTTGTTCAACTTGCTGATCTGTGCACTGTTTTGACACTGCACTTTAATGTTTGTAGACAATGGCCAGCTTTGCCTTTTCCAACAATTTTTGTTACTGCTTACATAATCGTCATTGATTATATCATTGGACATTCAGATGCTTGTGAAGATCTTATTAAATAAAGGCAAAATCATTCATTATGACATAGGCTATTTCAAATTGAATGATTGATTGAATACTTTCGTTGTGAATTAATTCTAGAAAAACAAACTCTATCATCTATATATATAAAGAAGAATGTCTGTCTGTCTGTCTGTCTGTTCGCTATGCATTCAAAGACCGTACGAGCAAACGAGCTGAAACTTTCCAGAAATCTTCTATAGACCCAGAGGAAGGTCGACATACACTTTTTTTCGAAAAAAAATTAATGCTGTACTTGCTACAGGCTATCTATGTAACTGACCAATAGGATTTCAGTATGTATATATATAAAGAAGAATATTTCTCTGTTTGGCTGTTCGCTATGCATTCAGTCCCTATAAAAGCTATGATCACCAAACTTTCCACAATGTTTCTGTGAGTCCCAGAAAGGGTCGATGTGGGGTCAGAATGATCACTTGGGTGTGGGGTGTGAGGGTGTTGGGTGTGGGTGAAATCTCACCCAGATAGTCCTGTAATAGCGAACGTGACCAAACTTTTTAAGGTGGCTTCCTGAGTCTAGAGGTTGCTTTTAACAGTACTTTGACCAGTAATAAGAGTAGGGTGGGGTAGTGTGTATGAAATTTGCATCAATTTTCCAGAAAATTAATGAATTTGTTATGATTCTAGGATTAATAGTTTCGTGTCGATAATTCTTTGGTCTAAATCTGAAAATCGAAAGCTTCCAATAGGTTATGAGAGAAAAATGTATATGAGTGTTTCCTTGATTGACAACGATGATGTATCCATTTGTTCTCTACGACTCACAAAAACAACGTATTCGTTCTTTTTCTTGGCTCACAACGATGACGTATCTATATATATAAAGAAAAATATTTGTCTATTCGCTATGCACTCAGTCTCTGTGATAGCTAGGGTCACAAAATTTTATACACTACTTCCTCAGCTCCTGAGGAAAGTCGACTTGGGATTGGAATCACCAAACGAGGTGCGTGGAAAGGGTTGGGTGAAATTTCATCTTGATCAATACAGATCGAAATTCTGATGAGTCTGTTCGCTATGTATTTGGTCATCGTGAGAGATAGCATCACGGAACTATCCGCATCAGTTCCTTGAATGCTAAGGAAAGTCGGGAGAGTGATTGGAGGTGAGAAAAGGAGGCGTGTGTGAAACTTCATCCAAGCCGTAAGAGACCGTGATCTTACTCACTTTCTAATCAAATAACGCAGTTCAATGCAAATTTGAGAGTGAGAATGTCAGCCTGAATCCGATGAGACGAGTCCTGTTGAAGATGCCTGATGCACAGCGGGAAAAGCTCTGTGAAAGATACCCCACGAACGGCGGGAAAAGCTGGGTGAAAGATACCCCACGCACGGCGGGGGAAGAACTGTAGCAGCAGTTCCGGGTATGGTGAAAAAAGGCCTGTGGAAGAGATATCACGCACAGCGAGAAGCGTCCAATGACGAACACCTAACGCATAGCAGACACAATCCTGTTAAAGACTCTTGATGCATGCCGGTTAAAGTCCTGTTCAAGAGGTTTGATGTGTGATGCGAAAAAGTTCTGTTACAGATAGCTCACCTACAGCGGGGAACAATCCTGTAGAAGACGTATTATGTACAGCAGAAAAAGTCGGGTGGAAGATGCAAAAATTTAACCATATTCTCTTTTCATCGGGTACCTCTGCTAGTTTCATATATTTATCATCAACACATTAGATATAATAATAGGTCAGATGAAGATGACGAGCAGAAATTACTTCTACCTGCTATCACTGTCTTCTCGATTTACTATAAATTACAGAAAAGACAAGAGCAGCTTTGAAAGGATAGAAAAAATATTCTCATTTCGATTTTCATCAATAAAAAACGTGATAAACGAGCCTTTGACCTAGCGAAACGTCGGAAAAAAATCATATCGAAAATTTGAATAAAGATTGTATTTTATTTTCTCTATTCGTCGTGAATAAGACAATGTGAAGAAATAATTGATATTAATTGTAGTGGCGGAGCCATCGGGGGGCTAGGGGGAGCTGAGCTCCCCCTAGGAAGCTTGAGCTCTCTCTAGGAAGTTTGTGCTCGAGCTACAGTATGTGGCTAGTCACCAACAAAGCTTCTCAAAAGGGATACTTTTTAATGGAATTGTGCTATCCAAAGCGAGCCATAGCTATTAAAAAGCTATAGTACTTCTTTTTCGTATTTAGCTATCAATTTAAAGAAAACGGCGATGATATTAAGTTATTTTAACAGTTGCACAGATCTCTATTTTACATTCTGATTTCTCTCATCTATATTCATGATGAACATCTCCCGAACAATACAAAAGGAGTCAGAATACGCAAGATATAAGTTCATTGAAACAAATAATAGAACATGATCGGTTGTCAGAATTTTTCATCGTTTATCGATTAAATAATATTGTGTTGGAATAATTTCTATCGTTAGTTAGAGAAGGTTGTGTTATATTATTATCAAAACATTCGCTCCTTATCTGTATACGCGTTAACATAAAATATTCGTATATTATAGCTTACATTCAATCGCTGTTATTTAGATATTTGTAAATCTCTTATAAATAATACCGAGCTGAAAAATTGAATCTAGGTCATACACTAGTCGACGATCTTGACATCGTTCTTTCCAGATTCTTGTAGA
>JAJEKB010021733.1:104961-135400 GCA_022393335.1 Macrotrachela quadricornifera | reverse complement strand
AATTTAAGTTAAATAAACAATTAATAAAGAAAATTCTTTTGTATAATTAAAAAAAATAAAAATATTCTCAGCTTACCGAATCAATTAACAATCTATAAATTATTATTTAATCTACTGCGTATATCAAATATTCCATACAAAAGAATAAAAACATGATTATTAACGCACTTTTCCGTTTACTAATTGTTTTCGAGCTATATAAAAACTAAAAAATATACAAACTGAACTAGAGTTAATAGCATACCTACTCTTGTCTTTTATTCCTTTGTTTCTATTTCTCTTGTTTATTCATCTTTACTTTTTTTCCTGTTTCTCTCTTTCTTTTTTTCTTTTTTGCCCTATCTTTCTCTTTATTATACTAACACAACATGACATCAGAACAATGTAGACTAATATAACTCCCAACCGGAAATAGTAAATTAGTGAAATCGTTAACAACAATTAGACTATTGATGTTTTTATCATTGATTTCGATTATTAACAATGAAAATGAATAGAAAAACAACTTTTTCTTTTTTGTTTAGTTATATATATATAAATAAACCATGTTTTCTTTTTATCTTTTATTTTAAATTTTGATCATATTATACTAAAAATAACAGATAAAATGTTAAAAATTACGACCTTTTATCCAATAATAACAATATTTGATTGTATTTGTTTATAGAATAAAGTTGTTTTTTTTGTTTTGAATCAATACAACATAGTTCTCTTCTTTTTAAATATTTATGCCATGGATTATCATAATGTATCACGTAACGAATAACTTTAATTCATGGAATAAAAAGATTCATTGACAATTATTCTATTGATCCAAAACCTTATTATACTTGAACGTTAAAAGTGCTAAACTTAATGTTCGAGGTATTGACTATAACGTGGGCATTTCACATATATATATATAATCAAATTTTCACTCTATTAATTAATTTTCAAGTTGATATTATATATTTATTTCCTTGATTGTTTTCTATCAAAATTTTTATTGTTTAAATATGTTTGAAAAAACTCTATAATTTTAATTATTTCGAGATTAATCGAATAGTTTTAATATATTTCTCTAAAATTCATTTTTATTAAAAAATATCATAATGTAAATAATGATATTCTATTTTATCAGGTATATATGATTTTCTTGCATGCACTATTTTGAATACATTAATTTAAACAGATGTATTCCAGCAGAAAAAAGAAAATTTTCACTTAGATAAATAGGCTAATATGCATTTTACTGATGAAAAAAAGTTATATTTGACCTATAGAAAATGTTAATGAAAACGGAAGAATGCTTGAATATTTAGATTTGCATTTTTTATTATATGAATGTTTATTAAAATAGGTTAACAACGGAAAAAAAATTAGATAAGAACAAAAAACACAAAATAAACTATTGATTCTCTTGAGAATATTTTTCCATTACTTGACGAATTTCCTTTGCACGAGAAGTATCCTCTTCATTATCTTGTCGTAATTCTGCTCGAATTCTTTCCATTATAAAACCATTCCAATGATTCCAAAAAGGTGATGATAATGTAAAATGAATAGAACTATTACCTGATTCTAAAAGAGCTTTTCTTAAATCATTATTTTGTTGAAATTTTGCTAAATTTCCTTTATACATTTCATTTACTTTAATTGTTTCCCAATCTGATCGAAGTTGAATTGTTTGACCTGCTAATCGACATGAATTACCTGGACCTGATTCTAATATTTTGTTTCGATCTTCTTTATTTATTGTTTTTGCACATTGAAAATAATTTTCTGCAGATGAATATGTTATTCCATCAATAACAAATTTACATGGAAGGAAATTATCTGTTTCTGGATGTTCTTTTCCATCAATTATACCAGGACCACCCATCGAAAAATTATAAATATACTTTTTATATAAAGAGTATCAAAGAAAAAAAAAACTAACGTTTCTGTCAAATGTCAAGATAGTATTTAAATATCAAGGTCTCATTGAGTAAAATATTTAAAAGAATATTCCAAGAAAAACGTTTGATAACGACAATGACGTGTGTCGATAGCCATTTATTCAATAGGAGACAAATATTCGTCATTATATAAATATATACTTTAATCATTGCAACGTCATCTCGATTATAAAATAATAAAGACAATCTGTTTAAATATGATAGAATACAGAAAAAAGAAATTATTGAAAGAAAACATCTTGGAGTTTATTACTACAGTTTCAACACATCCTTTCATCAATCAAATTCATATATACTAGAACTATTTAATATAGAAGATAATAAGTTTATTTTTGTTCGAACAACACCTATTTTGATGTCACGACAACAATTCAAAGAAGAATAGCATAGAAAAACATTAACATGGCAAAATGTCAACTATTTAGAGTATATTAAACGTAGGAAGAATAATACTTTAATTCCTTATAAATACCTTAGAGAACTTTTCTTTCTATATATTTTGACAAAGGGAAAAAATATGCTCTATTTTTTTATGTTAGTTGATCGTACTTTAACTAAGATCATAATAATAATTTTTTAATAAAATGTATTTCGTTATGATGTATGCTGGTTGTATGAGCATCCATTTTAAAAAAGTGTTGGTAAATATTTTTTGAATAGCTTTCGATAGAAAAAATTGGAGAACTTCGGTTTTCCCCATTAGAAAAAGCAAAACAAATTGCATCAAATGATATATGACAGATTTGTACTTATCTACCAATCTGAGATTGGACGTAATCTCAATATGAACGCTAACATTTACATTCAAACTTTCAGTCGACGATTTACAAACCATGCAGTGCGCACATGTTTAGATTTAACTCTTTCGAGAAAATATATATATTTTAATCGTGCTATTAAGCCAAATTTCTGTGAAAAAAAGATGACTCTTTTCTGTTTCTCATAAGAGACTATTTGTCCGACAGTCAGAAAACTGAATTAAAAAAGCATCAGAAATCACATTTAAAAAAATTATAATATATGATTCGATATGTCTTTATTTCTTCTTTTCAATGATGAAAACAGCAGCTCTTTATCTCGTTTCTATCAAAGGTTATTCAAATAGTACCCATCAATATTTATATTATGATATTAGTTAAAGTATGATCAACTAGCATAGAAAAATCTTCACATTCTTTTCTCTATCAAACTATATAAAAAGAAAATTTCTTTAAGCTTTTTATAAGGAATTAAAGTATTAGTCTTCCTATTTTTTGGTACGTCCTGAGTATATTGACATAGAATCAACATACGAAATCAAAAAGTCGAAACAGCTGATTTTTTCCAATATTTAAGTTGCACCATCACCAAGTATCAGTGAAAAGATACAGCGCTATCAGTACGACTAGCACAAATTGGTCGAGCTCTTAATACATTGCATCATGCAATATAGTATAGGAAATCTATTTCACGTACAATAAGGAAGAAAACTATTATTACAAATGCCTAAGTTTGAGCAAGAATTTCAATTCATAAAGAACCATAAGTCATATAAAATCTTGGTGACTTTTATAATAAATATAAATAAAAAATGAATTTCTAAGGAATTTTTATTGTAAATTTATTTTTCATCTATCTATAAGAATACAATTGAACTTATATTTCTACATGAATAAGATGCACAAATTTTATCTGACATAAGTATTAACAAAGAAATATAAAGAAAATATCTGACAGATCTATAATATATTTATAACCATTGACCAGTAAGTGTTCGTTCAAGAAGAATATCATCTTGATCATCATCCGAACGGGTACGTAATGTTATCGTACATGAAAATTTCATTCCACGTTGTTTTATTGTTGGTAAAAATGCAATTGATAAAGGCATTTGAGAATGTGGACTATTTGAAAAAGGTAAAAAAACAAAAATATTAAATAAAATTAAACTTACGGCATATTCATAACACGTGCTTTACATTGAAATGGTTCTGTAACACCACTAATACGTACCTAAATATAAATAAATAAATAAACATTTAATTTATTATTAAAAAATTTTTATACCATTTTAAATTGTCCATATCGATTTTGAACTGTAAAATGTTTCTTTTCACCTTTTTTTGTATAATTAAGTTCATCTTCAACAATATAAAAATCAGGTAATGGTGGTGGTGGTGGTGTTGGACTATTTAATTCATATATATATATATAATTATTTCAATATTTAAAAAACAAACAAACTTACGTTCGATTTGATTCCTGTTCAATGGTTGTTTCACCTTCATCATTCATATCATCTATAGGCTAAATAAAAATAAACAAATGAATTTATATTCTAAAATAAAAATTTCATATTAACCATTTGAGATATATCTTCAATTGGTTTATTTTCATTATTAAGATCATTTTCATCATTGATTGATTTATTATTATTATTTTTATATCTAAAATAATTTAAATAAAAAAAAATATTTTAAATGATAAAATTTCAGCTTACAAATGACGTGTACGTGGACTTTTTTGAATTGAAACAGAAAGTGATTTACGACCTTGTTGAACATAAAATGAAGCTGAAAGACCAGCTAATTGTAATTGAGCAGCTGCTGCTTGACGACGAGCTATTGTTGTATCAAGAAGTGTCGTATTATTATTATTATTATTATTATTAATTGCAGCAGGCATTGTTAAACTTGTACGTGATTTTTCAGGTGATTCTTGTAAACATAATATTGATGCTAATCTATCTGTCATTTCTTGACTCCATTGATGTGCTTTTTCAAGCATTTTTTCAGTTTTTTTTGATGTCTAGAAATAAATATATTTAATAAAGAACATAGGAAAAAAAAACATATCTTACAGCTGCAACTGAACCACTTGCAATTAATTCATCCATGCGTTGTTGAAGATTATTTGACATTTCAGCACATTTATCAATTATTTTTTGTTCACATCTATTTTATATTAATGATTACAAAAATTTATATTGATAATTAAATTTAAAATACCTATGTTCTTCCAATTTTTTTTCTTCATATTTTTTAATTAATTCAATATTTGTATTTTTAGCAATGATCAATTGAGCTAATGTATTTTCTAAAAAAATGAAATCACGGATTATGTTGTTAAAAAACAGCAAGATCTTTAGAGTTTTCAATTTTCAACAAACACGAGCATTGAAAGTACGTAATCAAGAGCTATATTCTTAATTTTAAATTCAATAATTAATAAAACTTACGTCGACGTCGTTTAAGTGCTGCATTAACAACCATATTTATAATATCTGAAATACTAAACATATATGGTTAAAATAATTTTTTTAAAACCTACAACAACAACAACAATAATAATAATTCACAAACAAAAGTCATTCAAAATAAAATCATACATAAGAACAACAATAATAACAAAAAAAGAGAAGAATCATTTCTCTAAATATCATTGTTTTTAAATACTTTTAATATATATGTATATATAAAGTTTAAATGTTGTACAGAAAGATAAACGAACAAATAATATATAAGCGAGAATAAATATATTTTCACGATATAAAAAAAAATTTTTCTTCTTAATCTGTAATTAAATCATTCTCATCACCAGTTCCAATAACAATTGGTTGATTGACTTGATCAATAGTTCCATAATTTCCTTGTTGTAATCGTTCACGTGTTGAACTATGTTGAATTTTCGTTGTACCTGGTGCTGGATCAAATTCTTCAATACATGTACTTAACACCGTTGGAATATAATTCTAAAAAAAAAACATTATTTAAATTAATTTGTTTTTTTATTTTCTTATTAAAAATTTTTACCGATGTAGCTCGTTGTTTTGTTTCACGACCTTCAATTTCTTCTAATTCTCCTAAATCATCCAATTTTTGACGAATATTCGTTGTCTAAAAAAAATCTTTTTTTTTCGAAATAAATAATTTTAAAAAAATCAAGCAAGAAAAGTGATATGCAGAACAAAAGAATTCATATGATATAATAATACTTTATTATGATCTTACACTGCTAGATTTTTCATTTAATAAATTATATTTAATAGTATGTGGTAGAAAACAAGTGCTGACCTCAGGTACTATTGTTCTTGATGATGAATATCTTTTTGAAGCCCATCGTCCACAACAATCAAAACATGAGAAACCAAAATAAATCCCACCTTATTATAAATAAATTATTTATTTTAAAATAATATATATATAAATATTTACTTGTTAAAATAAAACTTCCTATTAATGTCATTGATAAATAATCAAAAGATTCTAAAAAATTTTAATAATTAAAATCGAAAAATAAAAATTTTTTTGTTTTTATATAAAACAAACCAGAACGAACAAGAACAAAGAATAATAATGTTAATTGTTGAAGAATTAATGCAATTATTATAAAATTTCCTGCTAAACGATGAACACTTTTATCAGCTATTTCAGTATCATAAACAAATACTAAATTATATTTATCAACTGCACGTTTTATTAACATATATATTAAACCTATTTAATTTAAAAAATTTTAAAATAAAGAAAAAAAAAAACAAAAATAATTCTTTACCAATTGGTGTTATCAATGGACATGTTATTGAATAAGCAAGTATAACACAAAATACAGCTGCTGTCCAAGCATATTGAACACCAAAACGAAATGGAAATTGAAGTGCCTATTATAAAACAAAATATTTCAATTTTATTCTTTAGAAATAAATTTATTCTTACATGTCGAATAACACGTCGTTCAGCTGTTGATTTAACTGTTGCAATTATATAAATATAATAAACAAGATCAGCTAAACGTAATAATTCAATAGCAGCTCCAATAAATGCTGATGTTATTATATAATTTACAAAAAAAGCTCCATTATCTGGTAAAAATACACACCTTTATTAAAAAACAGAAAATAATTTAAATAGATTTATATTAATATAAATTTACATCCAACGAATTCGATTTTTATTTGTAGGATCATCATTATCATTTTCAAAAACCCAACGAAGAAAACCTTCAATACTTGTTAAACCTAATGATGGTAATATAAGTATCATCATTGAAAGAAAAACAAATAATTTAATCATCATCGATTTATCTAATGAAGATTTTTTCCATTGTTTTTCTAATAATGATGTTACACTAACAAGTGATGGCATAGCAGCAGCAAATATACGTAATAATAATACAGGCATAACAGATGTTAATATAACTGGAAAATGTATTTGTTTTGTTACTTTTTTTAATGGATCAAGTGAACGATATTTATTTGTAATTTTATCAATTGTACTCATTACAATTGATGGTGTTGTTAAAAATATCATAAAAAATATTAGAATCTTAAAATAATTTATATACAAAAAATTCAAATATATAATATTTCGTTTATACATACAATATTAACAATTATAATACGAAACCAATGACTAACTTGATTCATTGGAATATTTTTCCTAAAAATAAAGATATTAGAATTCATACAATGCATATATTTAAAGAAATAAGACAAATATCGAGAAATATATTCCTATATTTTATGTTAATATTCAACTAATGAATTGTGGTTATTTTTATTTACTAAATCATTGTATCCTTCATTGAATGATAAGATATAAGTTCACTTTTATAAGTCTAACATTTGTAGAAATTAAAAACTAATTATTACCAAATAATATTTTTTGGACTTGGTGCAAATTTAACAGTCCATTCATGAATACCAAGTGTTTTACTTGTTGGTGTTTCTAATCGACGATCTTTTGTAAAACATCTTGTACGAAAATCTGAACGAACCCTATAAATATTAAACTCTCATTATATTTATAAAATAAAAGAAGTAAATAGTATACTTATGTGCTTGTTCTGTTGTTGCAAATGTTACAAAAATCAATCCACATTTTTTTTCTTTTACATACGCATATTCATTTTCTACACGTTGTTTATATATATTATATAATTTTTCATAATATTCAATTGCATCAATCTATTATATATGAAATAATATATTTACATATCATCTTATATTAAAACAAACCTCTTTCGCACAACACTAAACATAAAAATTTTTTTTTATAGATTATATATATATACATATATGTAAACTTACACCGCATATTTGTCCACATTTATTATTATAAACAACAGGACGTTTACCTGTTTGTTCATATATTTTTTTACTTTCTTGCCAAATACGAAGATTAAGTTCACTAAAAACAAAAAAAAAAACAGATTAATATTATTAAATAAAAAAAAATCCAATAATTAAATTAACAAACCGGCGTTTATAAACATGTTGTAATTGAACTATATTATAAGCTACTGTTAAATTTGTTATTTCAAATGCTGGATATGCATCTCTAATTATATCAATAATCATAATAAATTATTTTATTTCATATTAATTTACCGAAAATAAACAGCCAATTTTTCTTCATCACATGCATTTTGTGGAATACTACGTATCATTAATGTTCGAGATGCCTTAACATATAAAATAATTATAGTTAAGAAAGAAAAAAACATATATACTAAATAGTAGAATATTACAGAAAATACATTCATATGAAATTATATATCACTTCTGCTGATTTTACAAATGATCATCATTAAAGAAATATATAATAAATGAAAATTCATTAATTAAACTCATCTATAATCATAATCATAAGGAAAAAGTTCAAACTGATTTCATATTACTGTATTTTCGTTAATATCCTATAAATTCTAGATTAATAAAACAACATCAATAGTGTTTTATCCAAAGTAAAACAAATCGATTTCTTAGAGTTCATAATTACTATACTATATTAAATCTTTATTCATTCAAAAGAGAAACTTTGGATAAAACACTAAATATTAACAATAGAGACAACATAAAACTCTACTTTATGTTTCGATTCTTCATCTTCATACTAATAATTAATAAAAAATTTTGTAAGAAAAATTTTAATTTTTTCTACATACCATATCTTCTTTAGCATAATATCGTGTAGCATTTGTATATAAATAAGCTACAATAATACCAGCTAATACAAATAATATTGATGCACATGCATGAACCCAAAGTAATGATGAACTTAAAAGAAAATAATTTTTTTTAATATAAATTAAAATAAAAATAAATTTACTCCGGTGATAAATTTGCAATAGTTGTATGGGCAAATTTTTGTTCACTTGTTCCTAAAAAAAAAAAAGTAAAATTATATTAATTAATTTTTTTTTACTGCGAAAAACCTTGTGTTCCTTGAAAATTAACCGGTAATATTACTGCTAATGAAAATATTGTCACAAACAGTAAATAAAATATTAAATATGTATGAAATAAAAGATAATAATATGCATCTGCTGAACAATTTTGATAAATATCCCAATCACTAAATAAAATAAAAATTTATTAAAAACTAATAAATTCTAATTTGAAAATTTCAATACGTTATTCGAAATAAATCTCGAACCCATAACCAATGTTTCTAAATTATAACAAAAAAAAAACTCTTACTTATTTAAAATAAAAATTCGAAGAAAAGAAAAGAAAAATCAAAGCAAGTGCGTTAGTTTATCTGATCTCTATATTTTTATTTACCATACAATATCGATGATAATATGATTCTGTATCCTATGTAAAATGAAAAAATAAATATATATGCAACATAATAAGCGTTTGTTCATTTTTTATGTGTATACAATGCATACAAAAAAGCAAAGATAATAATGAATTTATTACTATAATATATAACTTACATTATGAGTAAGATGTCGAGATGAATTATTTTGACCATAAAGTAATGTTGATATTCTAGAAAAATTGATTTAATTGTTTTGTTACAATGAAGAAAAAAAAAATTTAATTACTCAGTTCCATCAGAGATATTTTTCGTATCAGAAAAACGACGTCGTAAATAAACAAAAAGTAATAAAAGTATCTAAATTTAAATAATTAGTATTTTTTTTTGTATATGATATTTTATATACCGTTGAAACGATAAGATTCACAAGAAGATTTTCAGGAATTCCTTCATATGATCGAATTATTCCAAAACTAGTTGAATTAAGTCGACCATAATATGAACAATCTTCTGTTGAAATACTTGATGATTTATCATTAATTAATGATGATATACTAATTGGTGTTGATGGATTATTTTGAATATTCATTTGTTATATTTATATTTATATAATAAGATTCAAAGACATTAAAAATAAAATATTTGATTATTTATGAATTTGATTTAATTTATACTGTTTAAGAAGTTTTTGTATGAGATCGAAACTGTTAGAAAGAGGTTCAATTAGAAAAGAAAAGAATTGACAAAGAGTTTTATCGTTGTTCATCATGGCTTTTGTTAGAACAAAAAAGAATGTTTTATGATTGGATAATTTTATTATGTTAAGGTACTTGACAAGATGTCACTAGTATATGATGTTATTATATAATTTTTGTTTTCAATTTATGTAGATCAGATTTACTCAAATCAATAATGTGTATTTTATTTTATTTTTCTTGAAATATATATGACATTATTTCTATTATATCTTTACTAAAGATAGACGGAGATATTTCATTTGTTAGTGCATACTTATGCAAAATCACTTCAGACAGTGCATATTATGTTATCTGATTACTAGAGAACATGCCGAGAGAACATTAAAGAAACTAATTTCACACGTGCAATCATGGATTCACCGCACAAAAAAAAAAGAAAAAGACAGTTCTATTCATTTCTGCTCTTTACTTTCATATTACATAATTTTGATTAAAATGTGCATGAAAATCATTTGTTTTCTAGTGGCTTGTAACTTACAAAATTTGTTTGATATAGAAAGTTTTTCAAACAAAGTTTAAGTGTATTGGATTGAAGCTTGTGGTCATTATCAAACTCTACTGCAATTTTTGTAATTTTGGATAGGTAGAATAATTTACTGGTTCACTTTCTAACCTAGCTTCTATTCTAAAAAGTTATATTGAAATTGATGATAAAATGAATATTGATTTATCTGTTTCACATGAATACAATCGTTTTTCTTTATAAAAAAACCAAAGAAAGAAATACCAGAACCTGATTAAACAATTTCGTATACTTAAATAAAATAAAGAATTTTTTTGAATTGATAATCAATTCAAAATTTTTGCAATAAATATTTAAATAGAATGTTAAGATACTGGTTTAGCAACAAAAAAAGCATCTGATTCAACATTACACATGTTGACTCCACGTTGAATTTTAATATAACCATCTTCTCCCCATTCATCACTCCATGAATTACGTACTTTCCAGTAATTTAATTTTGTTTTTTCATCATATCCATATCCAACAATAACCATAGCATGATTATTATTGTCTGCTGATGTTTTACAACCTTCTGCTTGGAAAATACCACTTGTATAACTTTGAAATGTATTCATAATTGTTTTTGCATCTTTTGGTTTTACTGGACAAGATGATTTTCCTTTACCCGAACAATCAGAACCAACATATAAACTTATCCATAAAGGACCATGATTAATAAGTGCTTGTTCCATAGCTGTTACATTTCCTGATTGTACTTGTCGATAAACTAAATTACCAACGGACCATCCACCTGTTGTTTTAGCTGAACAATTCGAAGCAACACCTGTATATGGATAATCCGAAGCACTATTCATATACCAATTGTTACTTTTTACATAATCAAATGATGTATCAAAATAACCACCATCACATCCAACATCACCTGTTGAACAATCAACTATTTGTTGATCACTCATATTTACTGCTTGACCATACTGAAACGCATATTGAGCTTCTAGTAGAGTAACTAAAGCAAATGCGTAACAACTACCACATGCTCCTTGATCTCTAATTGGTCTTATTATTGATGTACTAGTATTCACCGCTGATACTCGTGCTGTATAATCAAATGAAGTAGGTAATGTTGATGTGGATTTATCTTTCTTTTTTCCTGATTTTCCCGTTGTTTGTGGTGAAAGAGGTCTCATTGTGACAAAGTTAGCGCGTTTAGCGGGTGGTGGCGGTAGATTACCACGAAGTAAATCCAGTTCAGGTGGAGTCCAATCGGAAAATTTATTGAGACCAACGGTAAATGTACGAGTTGTTTCAACATCACTTTCAACTGCATCTTTAAGTCTTTCTTGAAATCTTTCATAACGCGCTGTTTCATTATCAACTATTCGATATCGACGTGGATGATAATTTCGAAATGATTGAAACATGTGACGACAAAACGTATTATTTGATAATAAATTAAGTTTGTCAGGTTCTTGAGCTAAATGATTCTCGAGAATTCTTTGAACTCTGTCTCTTCTTGCAATTATTGGACATGAGATAACAAGAATAAGATAAATAATAAGTATATACTGTCTCATTGTCCTTAATACAAATTATAACCTGATGATGATATATATTATATTTCATATTTCATGTATATATATACACTATATCCAGACTAGGAATGAAGATGGTAACATATGTATCACTTAGTGATAATATTGATATTTTTGATAGTGCACCATATGTATACTTTAATCTGTATGCAATAATAATAAAAAGTACATGTTTTTCAATTCTTATTATTAATAAAACAAAATTATATTAGTCTTACTGTCTTTTATAATGAAAAAAGAAATAAAACATATCATATACAACAAACAATATTCCCTTATCACTTACAACTATAATAGCTCCACTTATAAGAAAACTTCCTTTTCAAATGTGAAAATTAAAGTCCTTCCAATATTTGGTTTTACGTTTCTATATGTACATTGAAATGTACTTTATCTATTGATCATCTTTGAAAAAAAAACAAATATAGTTTTAACATAAAAAACGATATCATGTTTTTTATATGATAACAGCAAAATTTTCTCTAAAAATTCAGTTTTTATTCAAAAAATTGCTGAATCGTTCCCGTTTCTTATACCTGAAATTTTTTTTCACATACACTGCAATTATGTCTAGCATATCATTTATCTAATCAATACATATCGTTTTGATTTTATATGCATTTTAATTCTCAATGAAAAACATAATTTAAGAGAAAAAAAATGATGATTTTACATAACTGAAAATCAATCAAATAATATATTGATTAACACAAAATAGGAATGAACATCTGATTAGGTATACTACATTTGTAGTCATTTTACTTTTTAACCGTTTTTCTTAGTGTAGAAGCGATTGAATCGAATTAAAAAGTATCTATTCATGGTCGGCTTTCCAAGCTCTATCAAATCGTATATAAATAAATGAGAAAAAAAGGGTTCACTCAAGCTCTGTATTTTCGACATCTTATAAATATCATTAAGAACATTATTGGCGTCCAAAAAACTAAATCTAATATTTTAGTTTCTACAAATTATTAGATAATTAAATATATTTTTAAATATTTTTAAAAATAATATCTCCTTTGTTAATCTTTCTATGCGGTTTTAATGATGTTTTACCATTGTTTTTCAAATCTTCTATTATTATTTGTGAATTCGAATGACATCTAATTTTAATTGATTAATCATTTTTTAATTGTTTTTAGATCTATCTATCAATTTTTAATCGTAAGAGAATTATTTTAATAGTACATCTGTATAGACAAATGGATGTCAGTACAATGAATTTGATTAAAATAATAAATGCATTATTATTCTAGAATATTCTCTCCTTTAAATAAACTTCAACATATTCTCAGACAATTCTATGAATAATTTAATTCTGTTTGATCAATGAAACATAAATTATTAAGTGAAAGCAACTATTTCATCCACTTTATTGTCAATAATATAATTTATAATCTTATTCTTGTTGACCACTGATTTTTTTTTCTACCTATATATAGATGCATTTCATATCAAAAAAATTGAATAGAGACAAGTCAAATCTAATTATATGTTGAATGTGTAGATAAATTGTAGCTAAAAAAAAATTATACTACAATCTATCTTGTCATAAATAAGAGACTATGAAAAAGTAATATAATGTGCTGTACAGTTTAAATGAAGTTTGATTTCTTTCGTTTAGTGCATATCAAATATTGACTAATATCTTTTTGTAACCTTACAAGTGATATTAAATGTGTTTGACAGGAGATTATTTATCAGTGATTTATCAAATTACATCAAAGAAATATTGTATTCTCCTTATAGTCTACCACATTAAGTCAGTCATATAAAGATTTTTCTCATATATAAATTGAGTTTTTTTTACTATTGACACAATTTTTGATTTGTGTTCTTTTTTTTTTATCGAAAATGTAATGAATTAGTTTGTATTCATTGATGATCAAAATACTTCCATAATCTTCATTTGTACTTGAATATTGATTTCATTCTGACTTATATTTCGAGATTAATAGAAACAATTATTTGTTCTATATACATGATTAAATCTTGATCTATATTCACGGTTAAAAATTGAACTTGAAAAGTTCTACTCAAATGCAAAAATTTTTTTATTTTTGAAATTTGCTATATAACCTTGTATATCAAACGATAATAATTTAACATACTATGGTATCCTGTTTTACATGAAATCGTATGCAAGACTGTTTTAATACCTTTCTTTCAATTAATATCAAAATGAAAACGAAAAAAATAATTCGTCACCTTTATTCAAGACACTCATACAAACTAGAGGTGAAAAGAAAAAAGAAGAGAGAATATCATAAGTATCAACGGTGAGAAGAAAAAAGAAAACGAAGAATAAAGTAAAGACAGGTTTGTATGAATGTGTGAGTCAGTTAGGCAGGCGACGAGCTAAAAGCAAATAACAGAGAGAAGGAGAGACAGAAATTGATCTTGATCGTGCTTGTTGTAGTTGTGCACCAATAAGACAATGTATACGATGTCGGTCACTACTCTGTTGTTCAAACAAACTAAATAAAGTGAGTAAAAGAAAGAACATACGTACACATATGATTTATTTTGACAAATCATAAGAATAAAAATTCTATTTCAAATGGCAAATTCTGAAATATTTCCTCAAATAGCTTATCCAATTCGTATTATTTTACCTATTGTTTATACATTCATTATGTTAATTGCTTTTATTGGTAATATATTAAATTTTTATTCATTATGTGTTAGTAATGAACGATATAGTAGAAAAAGTATTCATGTACTAATATGGAATTTAACTGTTGAAGGAACAATATGGACTTCAATATTTTATTTAGTTAAAATGGTATCATATGCTGATTTAGGTGAACATTTTCGTGTAAATAATGGTACATGGTTAAATGATTCATGGTGTAAATCAGAAATGTATATATTACGTATAATGGATTTTATTCTTGCTTATACAATTGTATTTTTATGTTTTGATCGTTGTGTTAAAAGAAAAAATTTTTGTTATGGTCAACGTCGTTTTGTTACAGGTATCTGTATATTAATATCAATATGGCTTGCTATTTGTTATGCATTAATACCAATATTATTTTTTAATCAATATTTAAATCCATTAAATTATGGTTCATATGAATGTATTTATAATGAAACAGAAATAAATCAATTAAATTGGTTAGATATACAACAAATACAAACACCAAATAGAATAATTTATTTAATTGATTTTATATTTGGAAATGCTTTACCAATATTTTTAATGATTAGTTTTTTAATATTAAGATATTTTATGTATCGAAAATCACTAATAAAAAAATATAAAATGGATGAAAATAGTAATGTTGATGAAATTGATACAAATACATATAAACAATTAGATTTAAGAATATATGATGATGAACATCCTAATTTAATTAAAATGGTATGTTATCTAATTTTTCTTTTTTTTTTTGAAAAATCATATTTTGTAATATATATGAAAATAATTTTATTTATTTCAGGTTGTTTTATATGTAATTATATATATATTTTGTCAACTTCCATATTATATTTATCGTTTAGTTCGAATATATCATCCATCAATAGAATTAAATTTAAAAACACTTAATATTTTATATGCAATTGATATTCCTTTAATAACTCTTCGTTTAATAAATCGTGCTATAAATCCTTGGCTTTCATTTTTTTTAATGCGTTCAATACGAGAATCATCTCGTCATATATGTTCATCATTTTGGTGTTGTGGTTGTTTTCCATGTTGTCCAAATCGTTGGTCAAGTTTACGTGATTGTTCAATGTGTATACGTAATGAATGGTATGATTTAACAGCAAATCATCAAACAACAAGAGAAATTCGTCCAACAGGAAATACAATGAAAAAAGAATTTATTGATTCAACTGGAAAACATATTAGACAAACATATGAAGAATATGTTAGATACTATCATCGACCACGTTCACATTTTAGTGATGCAAATCCAGCTTTATTATTTGCTGAACGAAATACATTATCACAAAATGATAATCTACCGAAATTAACAAGTAATAAAAAAATTCAAATTAATGAACCACGTACTGAATTATAATTTTTATGTTTTTACTTAATCGAACGTTTTTTTTTTTTTTGTATATTTATTCATATAAACATCTAATAGCTTATAGAAGTATTATTGTTATTTATAAATCTTGAGTGGTTTTTTTTTTAAATGATATTAAGAGAAATAATTATGTTACAGGGACAAGTAATAAATGTCTAAATTAAACTATGAAGTTTTAAATATTATAGTTACAACTATTACCGAAAAGTTACGCATATCTTCACTACGACACGAGCAAATGAGCTGATCTTTTTATCGATGATAGAAGTATATTTAAGCTTTATCTTTATAAAGACAGGCTTAAAGAGATTTTTTATTGAGTATATTGTTTTTATTCTATCTATGAAAAAGTAAGATTTATGTGTTGAGAACAATAGTGATACTTAACAAAGAGTCGCTCTATACATGTCTTTATGAATATAAAATTTGAACATGCCTCTATCATTGTTAAAAAAATTAGCCCGTTTGCTTGAGCCGTAAGGGAGATATTCAAATTTTCTTTTGGTTAGTGATTTTCCAAACACCCTGTACACATCCTTTAGAACATATTTATTGAGTTTAAATGTAATAAAAGCCGACGTATGAAAATGAATGAAGGTTTCAAAAGCAATAACTAACGGGTATTAATAAGATTTGTGAAGAATATTTCGTTAACAGATGCTATTTCTTTTACATAATGTTCACTTCTTCACTAGTTGATATATATAGAATAGCAGACAACGAGCATAAGTGTGAGTGACAGCGAAGCATACGGTAGAGAAATATCTATAGAGAAGAACACCTTACACAATCGATAACAAATGATGAATCATTTGTAAATGCATTCCTTGAAAAAATTCAGTGAATACGATTCAATCGATATGTCCGATAAGTGTTGATATTCATATATTTAAGGAAAAAAAATGAGGATCATTAAGAATCACCTCCTGCGGATGTTTGATTCAACATCAGAAGTTTTATTGTAATAAAAGAGAAAGATTTCATTCTAGTCATACAAAATATAAAATGGATAATGGTTAAAAAGTAATACAGATTTGTTTTTTTCCCTTTGATTCTGATCGGACTTATTCAACGAAGTGTTTTATACATGAATTTAACTAGAACGACAACTCGTTTGTATGAGACGTCTATCCTTGTCTCTTGATTTTTCTCTTATTCTTTAGATATTCGTCAATTTTAACCATTTTTTCACTATATTCGCTTGCATTTGGCGTAAAGACAATGTCGTTTCAATGTCAAACTTTGGCCATAGGGGCAACTTTTCAAATTCTATCGATTAGTATCATCAATAAGACAAAAAAGGTTGTGCAACAGAGTCAAGAATTAAGAATACTATTAAATCATATAAAATCACCGTAGAGAAGAACCACAGGGGTGAATGTATACGAGATATTAAAACCAGCTGATATATAGCCTATCTTATACAGATTGATGAACTACACATACAGATGGTTCTTCTAGTCTAACTGACTTAGCACATCTGCCCAGATAGCAGAAGGTGTGGGTTCGAGTCCCACGAAGGTCATCTTTTTCTCCATTCATGCATATATGTTTTCTTTTCATTCCTTTCCTTTTCCTTTCTCTCTTATGACTCACTTATGATGCTTACAATATAAAACTATTATTTATCTTATTGCAAACACTTATTTTATTTTATTAAATTAATTCAAAACAATTTGTACAATAAGATACGGATGTTTAAAAAAAACTTTTATATATATCATATAGATGATATATGTAAAAGGAAAAAAAACGTGAGAAGAAAATATGAAAAACAACGGGTAAGTGCACTATTACTAGATACAGATAGTTGAGATTTTATTCGATTGGAACCATCTGATTTTGAAATAATTGTATTATTATTATTTTTAATAGATTTTTTAATTGAAAGATCATGTTGGAAAAAACACATCTTTTTTTGATATATTGGAAGTTAAACGTAATGAATCTATATTTGATAAATGTGTATAACATTGTGTTGATAAAAACTATGATGATGATTATGGGATGATAATTCATAGTCAGAAAACCCGGAATCTCCACCACATGATGATGATGTAACATCTTGACGTTTTTTAAATGAAAATGAATTTTGAAATAAAAATGATTTTGAACCAAGTGTTGATGATAATGAAAATTTTTTATTTGTTGATGGTGTTAATGTTGGAATACTTGTTGATGGAGATTTTATTGTAGATGATTTATTTAATTCAAAACTATATGGTTTATAAAAATTTTCTATATCATTTGGATCTTTTATAGATTGTCGAGGAAACATTGGACGACAACAAACATATGGAACAAAACCATCTTCATTATCAGCTGTTTTAACAAATAATCATTCATTTATAATAAATTGATTAGGTAGTGCTACGTTATATATTACAATAAAAACTAATAAATTGATTAATATATTATTTACATAATATACATTATTAACATTGACATTATTTATTGATCATTTTAATTTTCTTTGTTCTCTGATAGTTTATCTAAATTAAAACAAAATAAAACTTATTAATCATTGTTATTAATTTAACTACCTATATGATTTTGTTCACATTGTATCAGGGCCAAATATACCTCAATTTTATCTTCATACTTTAAAATCTTGCGAGTATTTGCTGTTGAGGCTATTTTTACTTCGTATTTTCTGATAAATTCGAAATACTGGTCTATCTTAAATAAATATCCATTATTTTTTTATGAATAACAGGAATTTTAACTTTTACCATTTCTTGAGATGTACGAATTTCGTTGTGTATGTTATCCATAAGAAAATCAGCAGCTGCAATGTACGATGTAACGAATTTAGAATTTATGCACTACAAGAAAATTCTATGCATACATCTGTATATATACATATGTATCTGGGGAAGAACAGATGAAAATCATTGTTTAAACTAGACTAGGCCAAACACTCTAGCTGGTCCAAACAATGATTTTCTTCTGTTTTCTTAAGCCAACTAAAATTTCTTAAACATTCACATACATATGTATAAGTCGTATCGAATTTACATCCCTCGACGAAGTTATAACTTCATCGAAGGGTGTAACTTCGATACAACATGTGTATATACATATACATACACATATCGTTTGTACTTCATCTCTTTCTTTTTGACATTATTAAGATGTCATCATTTGTATCATCCAAGATGGGAAAAGAGAGACAGAATTTTTTCCAAAGCATTCATCAGATAAAAACTTACGTTTCGAGTACATTGTTATTTGTATGATCACTATTATCTAGATCATCGAAACTAAATTCTAAATCAAATTTTGGTAATGTTATATCATCTGTTTGAGTACTAACTCTATTAGTAAGTATCAAAGCAGTACTTGAATTAGTTATTTGATTTGATGATGATGACTCCAAGTGTTTATTAAATGCTTCTAATAATTCTTCATCATCCATTTCATCATCATTATCATCAAAAAGATTGTTTTGTTGAGATTTAATAACATTTAATTGTAAAGTTGGTGATAAATGAAATGTTTGAAATGTTGGAAAAAGATTATCCATTATAATATTAAAATTTCCAATATTTTCAAATAAAGTTTCAATTTGTGTTGGACTTGATGTTGTACATGTGATATCAAATGTTGAACCAGCTAGAAATTAAAAAAACAATCAATTCAATCCTTGTAAAAAAAGATGAATACTTACTACCAAATAAATCCCCACAATCGATTTCTTTGTTATTTTTTGCTGAATGATTAGTTGAAGATTTAATAATTGATCACGTTCATCTGGTACTTTCGAAAGGTCAAGTGGTGGACAAGTTCGTTTAATTTTTATTTGTTCTTTTAATGTTGATCGATTAAATGGTGATGACATTTTAGGTCGATTAGAAATTATTGGTTCAACAATTGATATTCTATCTACATTATTTGGAATATCGATATAAATTCTTTCATTTATATAATTTTTCATAAAATCTACAAATATTTTAGTTCTAGATGAATACATTGAATGACTTTGAATATCTTGTCGTTGATTTGACCATTTTTCTTTCGCTGTTTTAGTCATTAATTTCAAATGTTCTCTACAGAATTCAAATAAATAGAATTTTCAAAAAAACATCAATTTACTGCAGATATAATTGGATTTTCATTATCATTTAGTTGATAATTCCTTACCTAATGATAAAATTCAGTACCATTAAGTAATTTATCTTTACAAAATAATTTTAATAAAGTTTCTAAAAATAAAACAACAAAAGGTATTCGAAAGAATATGATTTTGTGTTTATTTTTTTGAACCTTTTTGTTTTGTTTTATTAAGCATTGAATTAAAATCCGAATTTTTTATTTTAGTTTCGATCTGATCATTGATTTAAACTATCATTTCTTGACATATTGGTTGAATATCATATGGAACCATTCGAAAATTATTACGATATAATTCTAACATACGTGTACCATCAACAATTAATTTAAATATATGTTTTTGTTGTATTTCACCTTCATAATATGTACGTTCTTTTTTCCTCTAGAGAAATAAAAAATTGGTTAATAACTTTTTTTGATTGAAAATGAAAACAAACTCAGTCATAAGAAGAACAATTCGACCTTGTCTAGCATGTCCTGTTCGACCCATACGTTGAACAAGTCGAATAGGTGATTTAAGTGCATCAAAACAAATAATTAAATCAACACTACCAATATCTAAACCTTCTTCACCAATTGATGTTGCAATAAGTACATTATAACCACCAGCACGAAAAATCATTTACAACTTTTTTTCTATAATTTTTGTGATTTATACCTTCTAAATATAAATGTTTATAATAATTCTGTTCTATTGAAATTGTCACTTACGTCCTGTAGCATGTGATGTTGTTTGTCCAATGAATGCCATTGGTTTAACTAAAGGTCGATCTTGTTCAAGAAGTTCTGTTATTTCTCTAATACTATCACGTTTTTCACTAAATATAATAACTCGTGTTTGATCAGTTGATTTTCTTTTTGTTCGTTCAAATGTTTGAAAATGTTCAACAACACATTCACATAATTTAACTAATTTTGGATGTGCAATTCGTAAACTTGTTGTACGTCGTTGTTGAGTACCAACTTGGGATAAATCAAATCAATTTTTTAATTGTGTATAAATTTGATTTAATTCGGAATTATTTCGAAATGTTGCATGTAAAACACCATCTTTTATCTTCAGTTAATTTAAAAAAAAAATTATATACTGATTGTAAACCATGTTTTTCTAATTCATCAATAGCATGATAAAATGATGTAGAAAAAAAAAGTGCACTTTTGGCGTCTTGATATTGTTTGTCCTAGAAAAATTATCAACATATTAACTTTCTCTTAGGAAATGGATCTGTGAAGTTTATTATCACCAAAATACTTTTCTAGTTCTCGTGATCATCTACTTATTCTACGGCCAGATCGAAATAAACGTATACAAACAATCAGATACTAAATAAACTTCTATAACTTAAAGAGGTTGGACTAACAGCATTGTATCATCAAAATAAGGCTAGTCTCTAAACCCCTAATTCATAGCGTATTTCCGATAGTTACAGTTAGGGATGTATTGAGATCGAGACCAAACCGAAACTCTCGGTATCGGCCTCGGTTAGTCTCGTCTCAGTCAATCTCGGTCTCGGTCATCTCGATCTCAGTTAGTCTCGGTAGTCTCAGGCTCGGTCAGTCGCGGCCTCGGTCTCGGTCGTCTCGATCTTCATCACCATATACTCGGGTGGCCAAAATCGATACTGAACCTAACCTACACTGATTCAGATCCAGACAGGTCGAGACCCAGAAAACTGAGTGCTCGGCGGATACGACTGAGACTGACCGATACCAAGACCGACACCGAGAGGCTTGGGCTCGGTACACTCCTAATTACAGTTCGTTTACAGCCGTAAATACGCCGTTTTTTTTCAGCATTTACACTCTCAAACCTTACTATCATCGGATCGATTTTGAATGATCTGGAAAATGATGCCTAGAAATTCTCTAACAATATATACATACATTTAAATTAGCTGATTTATCTTTTAACACTCGTTTCATAGGAAGAATCACTGATCCAGGTGAAATAAATTCTGGATTTTTTTGGATAAAAAATTCCTAATTTTGCTAGTGTTTCAACTGGTTGTGTAAGTATATTTAAAATACATCGTCGTAAATCTTGCATTAATTGATTTGGTCCAACAACAATTTTATCAATTATTTTATCAAAACTATATTTTTTTATATCACATGATTCATCTGTAAACATTTCAATATGAGAATTTTAAGATTGCTAATAACATTTTGTACAGCCTATATAAGAACGAAAAAAACATGAAAATTCTTCAATCAATTAGATTTTTACTTCAACATTATTTCCTGTTGTTGCACTTAGTGCAAGAACACGAAATTCGTCACCATTTTTACATATTTCTTGAACAACCTAATAAAAAAAAAGTGTAAATAAAAAAAAAGAATAGATTTCTACTTGACAATAAGCATGTTGACCAAGTGCTCGACGAGCTTCATCAATAATTAAACAACGAATTTTTGACCATGGATAAGTTGATTTAACAAGATCATTATTTCATGTTTGTGGTGTTGAAAAAAAAACACTTGTTTTTCTAACCAAAGTCTTTTTCGTTCTTCCGGATTAACTCCTCCAGTCATTTCACACATTTCATTTCTCCGAATACCCATTACTTTTGCACAAGCATCCATTTATTGAGAAACTAATGCTTTTGTTGGAGCAGTAAATATTATTTTACCTGTTGGATACCAACGACAATAATTGAACATAACAACAGCAGCTATAAATGTTTTTCCAAGACCAGTTGGTAAAACAACAAGTGTATTTTGAAATAATGCAACACTAACAACTTTATATTGATAATCACGTTTTTCATAATTTGTTAGATAAATCCATATACGACCTAATTGACGATCAAAATCGGAGTACGTATGCATTTGTTCATCATTATTATTTTTAGGTGCTGATATTGATGTTTGATGTGTTTGTTTGGAATTTTGATCTGACTTGTAAGATATTGACCATTTTGTTGTACGAATGGTTGAAAGCGGAGAAGGAACAAGAGAATTGTTTTTCTCAAATTATTCCATTGCAGTTAGTAATTCAATGTCATCATCATCATTGTTTTCTTGTACTCTTGGTTCATTTTTAATATTCGTTTTTGCTGACCAGAATTGTCCAAGAGTTATTTGAGTTTTGGATATTGTTGAATTCCTAATTACTTTCTTCATTTATTGATCTACGATGTAAAGAAATAATTAAGTATATCTGAGTCTCCGCAAGCCTCCTCAAGCCTAATAACTCCGTCGCCTATGACTATTGGTGTTGTTTGTGGTTCAAATGAACTATTTTCATAATCCAAATGCATAATCAATCGATGGTACTTGACCTTTAGTTGATGGTCGACTACTACTTACTTTTGATTTTGTATCTTGTATCAAATAAAAAACACAAGTATTACCAAATATTCCAGCTACATCTTTGATACGTTTTAATGAAGTAGCAGTAAAAAAAATATGAATCTAAAAAAGCAAGAAATTTGTTTTTCAGTTGTAGATATTCAAGAGATATAACTAACTTTCATGCTTTGGTGGTGGTAGTTGAATTCCTTGTAATTTTCGAAGACTCACAGGAACAGTTACAACAAGATTAAAGATTAAAATAAAATAAATGTTTTGATTTTATAAATGTTTTTCTTCCCAATAATAAAGTGATGATTTTCGAATTTCATAACCACATTCTTTTATTTTTATCTCTAAGATCATCTAATGATACACATGCTTTTCCTTCATTATCAGCTGCACCATCAACTCGAGCAATTTCAGCAATAATTTGTAAAAGATCAGGACAATCTTCTTCAATTTGCATTCTCATTGTTGTTGATCCAAAGATTTTCGAGAATTTAGCAGCTACTTCAGGATTAGCTACACATAATTGTTGAACACGATGTTTTTTTTTTCTTTCACGATAACGTATTGATGCAAGTTGTTTTGTTTGAAGACGTTTAAAATCAGTTGTACGTTGTTTTTTTTTGTTCAATTAATTTTTAATGTTTTTTGATTTTCAGCTGTTAATAAACTCATACTTTTAAACTTGAATCAAATTTGCAATACGTTCAGATATTTCTTTAAGATCTTTTAAAACTGCTTCTTGTGTAGGAGGTTTAACTTTATCATTTTCATCTTTAGCTTTTTTCTTTGTTACTTTTCTATTTAAACGAACAATTAATGGTTTTTCTTTCGCTAATGTTTCACCATCCATTTCTTCTTTAGTTGATTGAGCTATACATTTAGAAAATTTTAATGTTTCAGATTCAACTATATTAGGATCATCTGATGATGATGATGATGAATAAGTTCGTTATACTCGTTTAACTAACTGAGTTCATGACATATTTCGTCCGTAAATAAGTATATATCATTGAGCTAATTGATATGCTTTGCGCACTAGTAATCTATCAAAACAAAATATCAACTAATATAAATTAATAATAAATCTTTATATCTATAATCCGGACTCATACCAGTATATATGTGACCAATGTGTTTTAGAACTAATTGGTTCAACCTTATATGATTTTTTCGATCCTCATGTAATAATGATTCACCTTTTTTTTCTATGACCAATACAACTTCACTCGATGCTTTAATATCAGCAGTTGGTGAACAAGCATCAACAGTATTAACGGTATATTCAAGTTGTACGAACTTATCAATATCGATCGAGTGCATATACTGTATTGAAGCACGAGCGTTTCCATTAATCAATAAATAAGTCAGATAATAGATGGCGCTTATTAACATGAATAATAGTTGTTTACATTGAATTTTCCAAATCACTTTCGTAAAGACATGTCCAAATTTTCTTATGATTATTTGATGATATCATTAAGCATAATACTTTATGGTTACTAATTAAATTTCATAGCTATTTCTTTTGTGAATATTTTCTCAAGAAGAAAATGAACTTCATTGGAACGATTAGTAAACTAATTTCCAGTCCAATGATGCACTTTTATCTGATGTTCAAGTGGGAACTGATGCATAAATTTTCTCTCTGCCAATCCAATCCAAGATCGATGTACTTAAGATAAAAACAAAATCATATCACAATGTTTATTCTAACCTTGAGATAATTAACTTTTTCTTTTTTATTTAAGAAGATTTATTCTAATTTTCTTAAAAATCTATGTGAGAAAGTATAGCTGTTTACACTTCTTATTAACAATATACAGTCGGATTTTTCAAACATATCAATTCTTCTAGTCTAGATCTTGTAAATCTTTTTTCTAAGATGTTCCAATAGTGTATTTTCAAAAATGATTCCTATATTTATAATAAAAAAGAAATAAGCAATAATTAGTGACTATTAATAATCATTGTCTCATAAAAATATAATTTTAATTTATGTCACTGCTATTTGAACAGAATATCAATAATCATGTCATCTATAATAACGGCACGTCTTGTACCTTTCTTCACATATAATCGCTTTTATATGAGATGAAAACAAATCAGAATATAGTTTAGAACATCAAACAACATTATCATAGTGTTGGATTTTAATCAAAAAAAAAGAAAAAAGACTCGTTTGTTTTTATTATTAATAAACACAAAAGAAAACTGTTTAAAACTGAAATTAAACTAAAGTTAGTAATGAAGAACAACTTTTTTTTCGTTCTCTCTCTCGTCGCACGCCTTCAATATCAACAATGAATATCAACAAAACTCTACTCGACATTTTTTTAATTGAACCAAGTTTAGTAATTGTTTAATACTACTCACACCAATATGAAAGTTATAGAAATAAAAGACGATCTTTTATATGACACCAAGAATTACTTTATTAAATCATCAAAAAAATTTTATTTTTTTTTTCATAAATTAATCATTTCTTTTCTTTCTCTTTTGGATATGAGCACGATAGTTTGACAATGTTTATATGAGAACATGCAGAAAAGAGAATGAAGATATATCGCATCTGCAATCAAACTGGACTGAACATTGATGTTATTATTTTTTTTCTTCGACGAGGTCATGTGCTGCATTCTTGACTGACCGTAATCAAGCTAGACAAACGAAAAAAAGAAGATATATATATATATATATATAAGCTTTGAAAAAAAGCGACATAACGATCAGAAGCTAACATGAATCTTTCTGACATTCATCTACTAGATCTACCTGTTGAGATATTACTAAAGATCTTAAAAAGATTGAACAATATGGATGTTCTCTATTCATTAATAGGAGTTGAAGGACTTAGCCTTCTAGCACAAGATGAAATTTTTACAAACACTCTTAATTTTGTGTTTACCGATAATGATTCAATAAATGAAGCAATGCTAAATCGATTTTGTAATTCAATATTACCTCAAATTCAAAACAATGTTAAATGTCTTATTTTAGAAACAACAACTATGGATCGTATTTTACGTGCTGGTGTTTATCCAAATCTTACTCAACTGAAAATATTCAAATTTGATGCAAATATTTTTTCACATTGTTGTACAGGTAATAACTTATGAATTGATTTATCTAATAGAAATAACAAAATAGAAGATTAGAATATCTATTTGTTTTGTATTTAGATGAATTACTTTTCCGATGCAACTTTAAAAAACAAATTACAGATCTTACACTACTCAATGATTACAATGGTAAAGCAGGAATTATAGATCAAACGACAAATGTATTTATAAAATTGGTTGATTTCTTTGAAAATCTTAACTATTTGAGTTGTATTGGATCATTTGTTGTTGGAAATCCAGTTTTATCATTTATTGAATTACCATCAACTACTTTTGTTTCTTCAAATCTAATTAAATTATGTATTACTGTGGATAATTTTGGAGATTGTCTTTGTTTACTTGATGGTCGTCTAAATCAATTATCTACATTTATTGTTATTATCGTTAATGTCAAAGATAATTCATCGATGGAATTCAACACAGTAAGTTACAAAGATCCAATATTATTTGTTTTATGAGTAATTGACTTTGATAATTTCAACATATTTTTCCAATAGAATAAAGTACTTAATTTGGAAAGATTCCTTTTAATTTAATATGTAATAGAGAAATACTAAAATATATTGATAAGATTATTTAATTAATATCATTTTTTCATTGATTTATAATATCTCAATATAATTCATCATGTTTTAATCTACCAAAAGTTTATGTTTTTTGAGTGTTTAAAAAAATTCATGAAAAATTTTTAAAATCTATAAATCTATCACTTTGGATTAAGAACCTTTTTACTTTCTGAAAATGAGAAAAATTGATTATATGTTGTATGTTTTAGAGTGATCTACCTAATTTGAAATGTTTCTCATTGACGTATAAATCTTTAACTAATGAATATGATAATCAAGTTGTACCTCTTCTTCATCGAATGCGTAATCTTCAAGATTTAACATTATATATTCAAATCAACAAACGAAATAGACTTGTCGATGGTATTCAACTTGAAAATGATATTCTTATTCATTTGTCAAAACTTCAAACATTCGTTTTTTATATCTGCACTTTTACTAGTGCTAATCATCCTGTTACTCCTTTATCAAATAATGATATTAAACGAACTTTTTCTAATGTCAAATTTGGACAAATTGGTTCTAGTATGAATTATATCAATGAATCTGATATCAGATATCATGTTTTCTCACTTCCGTTTATATTTAATCGTATAGGATTTATTGGCAATAGCTTTACGAATACGATATTCAAGAATGTTAGTTCTTTATGTATAAATGATGGGATTCCGTTCGAACATGAATTTTTTGTTCGGCTGGCTCAATGTTTTCCATTATTGGAATCTTTAATTATTGTAAATTTCAAAGCACAATCAACAGATTCACCTAAATCTGAACATGACAATACTATTGGATCATTTGAAGTTGTCCAATATCTTCATCTTACATCTATTGACTTTGTTCCTGCACATATTGATTATGTTGAGCAAATGTTAAATGAATCAAAAACACGTTTACCTTGTCTGACAGAATTATCGATTGATTATGATAAACTGAAAACTGTAACAAATAACTTTACAAGAGATGCAACGAGACTTAATTGTATCAATGTGGAAGAATTAGAATTTCGCAGTCTTAGAAATTGTGACGATGATCACTTGATAAAAGCACAATCCAAAGACTTTCATGCTTATTTTCCTTTGTTGAAACTTTAATTTTTTGTAATTACTTGAATATAATGAAATAAAGATTAAAAAGTCTAGTTTCATTATGGTTTTAAAAAAGGAAGTGATTATGTACACATAGGTAAGTATAATCAATCTAATAAGTATGAAGTCATTATCTATATATATAAAGAAGAATCCCTGTTTGTTTGTCTGTCTATTCGTTATGCATTCGGTCCCTGTAATAGCTAGCGTCACCAAACTTTCCATGGCATATTCTTAGATTCAAGGAACGGTCATGAAGGGTTCCGCGTGCCCAAAAGAGAAGTGGGAGATTCCCCCCGTATTTTTTTTGAAAAAATGCTGAAATTTTTCGATTTTTTAAAATCTGTTCTTTATAAATTTGGTTTTTGTAAGAGCTGACGTCACCAAACTTTCCATGACATACTCTTAGGACCAGGAAAGGTTATGGAGGAGTCCGTGTGCCCGAAGAAGGGATGGGAGATTTTGCCCATCTATTTTTTGAAAAATTGCAAAAGATTTTCTAATTTTTCAGAAATTTTGGAGAATTTGAGCTGATTTTTCAGTTTCATGCATGGTCAAGTAAGAGTGAAGTGAAGATCCATCCAGTTTGTGAAAACCGAAGATTCTCCAATATACCATTCTTCAATCTATTTATTTTGAGTCGGTTGTTAATAAATAGTCAGAATTCTAAATTAGTTTTTCTAAAACATAGTTCCAGATTTTGTCTAGAAAGACAATATGATTAATACTTGTTTGTTTAATATAGCATAATCATGACAATGGATTCCATTTTGTTTTTAAGACCAAGTTTAAAATAAAAAATACGATGAAAATGCAAAAAAAAGACTTTTTTTTACATATATACAAATTTTTAACAAAAAAATTTTTTATATCTGATAATTATATGATGCATCATTGTCAATTCTTGTTTGCAATAATTGACAATGATGTTGATATAATTACTTGGTATACATCAATTTTAAAAATAAAAATGAAGATGTGTTTTTGGATCGTCACTCTATCGTTAATCAGATGAAAATCGACATGATAATGAGTTAATGATTTTCTGATAAATTATTTTTATGACGATAAATTCTTTTTTTATTAAATAAAAATAATTGTCTGCTGTTATATTTTCTATTAATGTCATATCAAATAGACAAAATATGCAGAGCGTTCCAAACGTCATGTTCACTTAAGAAATACTTGTAATTTTGTTACTAAATACGCGTAATCTAGTATACATATATATTTATTCGGAAGAGAAAGCATAAAAAATTTTCAATTCAATACACAATTTATAAATACTCTTTAAAATGTATTAACTTTGTATGTTTTCGAATATCTTTTGGACGTTTTCATCGACATATTTTCATTATAAGTAAAATAGATATAATTTAAAATTTTTGAAAACAAATTTCGTGACATTGCATTACTTACAGATGGCACTCGGAAATTTACGTCTTTTGACCAATAGTTTCTATACGATGGTAATTTGTGATATCTCATTAGTATGTTTATTCCAATCCATGTTTTGATTCCACTAATGCTAACTGAAATCCATTTCTTCTTATTTTGTTGCTGTCCATAAATATTCGTTTGTTTTCATATAAGTTCGAATATTTCTTGAGTAAAGAACAACATAAAAGCATTGATAGGCCGAAATTTGATGCCACTTTGATGTAATGTATTAGATCTACTGCTGAATGATTTTAATTTCCTTTTTGGAGTATTGTAATTTCATTCCCAGGTGTTTACAGTGTTCTCATCGTCAGATGAATTGTCGCTTCCTTCCGATGCGTCGCCATTCTCTGTAGAGTTATCATTTGAATCATCAGTATTCGAAGAAATAGTATACTTATAGAGTTAGAACCAATTTCAGGTGACCGTGCATTTCGCCCCACAACGATTCGTCCCAGTCATTTCGTCACATTCATCTCGTCCCA
>JAJEKB010021733.1:53625-64961 GCA_022393335.1 Macrotrachela quadricornifera | reverse complement strand
TTTAAAAACAACAAGAAAAAAACCGAATAAATCTCTTCCTTTTATCATAGAACAGTCGCTATGTTTTTTTCTTGTTCAACGAAAAATATATATACACATTATAATATGTCCAAACATGTTGTTATTTCTTTTTACAAATTTATGTATTTCAAATCTTGTACATAGATAGAGCATGAAAATAAAACAAATAACTGTCAACAATTTTTTATTATATTATGCATTTATATATATAAAAAAAAAAGTAGGAAAGAAGAATGATGATTAATGTTAATAAAACGATAAATATGGTTCCAGAACTATTAGAAATAGATCAAATTGACTTGAGTAAACTTTTTAAACTTACTACGATAAAAATAGAGAAAATTTATTTTCTTCGTTTTTCTATTATTATTATTCATAGTTTTTATGTAGGTGTCATTGTATCATTGGGCTATTAATATATAGTTGTTGTTTTTACATTTTACCTGTACGATAACCAATAAAATAGTTTTTTTTTGTATATAAAAATATAAACAGACTGCACTCAACGTGTATATCTTTACTGAATCACCCGCGATACAAAAAGGAAATTTTAAATTATAGAAAATAATCAGGCGTTATTAATAACGATTGTCTAATAGATGGGTTGTTTCTGCGTCATGCATCATCCCCCTTTGAAAGCATGTAGTGTTTTTGTATATATATAATATATGTAAAAGTTAATATTCATAAATACGTGATGTAAATGTTTATATTGGTCTTAATTAATCAAACAAACATTAATTTCTTTCAATGTCTGACGCAAATATCTCTCATCAAAGAATATCTGATGAAAGTTTTTCTCAACCAAGAATGTCTGAAGTCGAACGAATATCAGAAGACAATAGGAATAGCCAACAACCTTCAAACAAGATTACTGGACGACAAATTCGTACAGTTCTTGTTTCATCTACAGGATTTTTTATGGATGCTTATGATATATTTGTTATTAATTTAGTTTTACCTATGCTTGGGTATGTTTATTATAGAGGACAAAATAATACTGTTCCATCAGAGATTCAAGGTGTTCTTAAAGGTATGACAAATGTTGGTAATCTTATTGGTCAAATAACATTTGGTATATTAGGTGATAAAAAGGGACGTAAAGGTATTTATGGTATTGAATTACTTGTAATTATAGTAGCAACGTTAGGTTGTGCTATGTCTGGTTCAGCAGCTACAGGTGTTGGTGCACTTGGATTTCTTGGGTTTTGGCGTTTTCTATTAGGAATTGGTATTGGTGGTGATTATCCAATGTCAGCTACTGTTTCAAGTGAATGGTCAAGTGAAGGACGGCGTGGTCAAATGCTTGCATTAACATTTTCTATGCAAGGTTGGGGACAATTTATGAGTGCTTTATTTGATATAATTCTTTTAGCGATTTTTAAACATTCTATTGAAGCTGATCAAATTAATATTGATTATGTATGGCGTATACTTATTGCACTTGGAATTTTACCAGCTGTATGTACAATTTATTCAAGATTTAATTTACCTGAATCAGCACGATATGCTGAACAAGTTCTTAAAGATACTCAATTAGCAGAAATGGGAAAAGCTTATGCACAAGGAAAAGATAATGATAAGTCAAATAATGATTCATCATCAACTTCTGTTAAACCTCAAGATGAAGCATTGGAAAATCGAAGTCATTTTAAAGATTTTATTTCTCATTTTTCACGTTGGCCTAATTTTAAACTTTTACTTGGTACATGTTCAACGTGGTTTTTACTTGATATTGCATTTTATGGTATATCACTTAATCAATCCATTGTTATTTCTGCTATTGGTTTTGCACCAGAGTCATCAACAACATCACCATGGGAAACATTATGGAAACAAGCTATTGGAAATTTAATTATTACTTTACTTGGTTCATTACCTGGTTATTATGTTACTGTTTTTACTATTGAACGTCTTGGTCGTAAAACAATTCAAATTATTGGTTTTACTATGGAAATTATATTATTTATTATTGTTGCTGCTGCTTTTCATCAATTGAAAGATCGAGCTGTACCAGCTTTTGTTATTTTATTTGTTCTTATACAATTCTTTTTTCAATTTGGTGCTAATACAACAACATTTATCCTTCCTGCTGAAATATTTCCTACACGATTTCGAGCTACTGCTCATGGTATTTCAGCTGCTTGTGGTAAAGCAGGTGCTATACTTGCTGCATTTGCATTTAATGTACTTGTTGATCGTGGTGGTAAAAATGCCTTTTTACCTCAAACTCTTGGTATTTTTGCAGCTATTCAATTTGTTGGTTTGTTAGCTACTATCTTTCTTTTACCAGAAACGAAAGGCAAGAATTTGGATGAATTCGAGGATACTGAATATCAACCACAAAGAAATAGATCATCGGAAGATATTTCGATTATTGAACAACAATCTGTAATATAAACTTCTTGTTTTTTTTTCTGTAAATATAATTATCTATTAGATGTTCTGAGAAAGAATATATAGACAATAACATTTAATAGATACAATGTTGTAATTTTTTCGTTCATTTGAATTGTAATAATTGTATTATTCTATTAAGAATTTTTAATGATTGATAGACCGTAGAATAAAAGCAATCTTATTCATGGATCTAACAAAATTCTACTATATTGATTGTACACGTCCACAAATATTTCCAAATGTAGTAATCATAATCAATTGGTTACTCAGTTGTAACTACTGTTTCAATTTATAGGCATAATAAAAATAGTTATCATCAATTAAGAATAAATATTAAATATAAATCACACTCATAGTTTTCTTCATGACTCTGTATATAGATATCTATTTTCTAGATCTGAAATATTCATTCCATTATTAATAGCATCTATGGTAGAATTTTCCAATCTAGTGAGCCTAGCATATCCATGAATTCTATTACAATAAATTTGCGTTGCATGATACGGCCATATAGTAATTGTACTGTGTCTCGTAATTGCGAAAATCTACGGCGCAATTATGCGTCACGGTGAAGTTTTCATCGTAACATTGATGCAGTTGTCAAAAAATATGCAACACGACGCTTACTTCAAAAACATTGGATACGTAATTAATTCTTCTACTGTTCTTTTGATTATTTGCACAAAATCGATTTCGCTTGAATATTCCGTCGATAGAATTGCTAGATCACTTACGAGGAAACATCTCCAACTGTTGAACGTCGTTTAAGTTCATATTTTGGATACACGAAGGAGTTGATGAAGTTGAGAATAGTCCAAAAGAGTTCAAATCCAAACAGATCAGCAGTTCACACTTAATTCTATAATGTTACGTGTTAAAAAAATTTCTCGACAGTTACTTGTTAGAGTGACATATCCAAATGATCAAAATTCAACTCGAACTAATATTATTTTAAATGAGACATTAGTCTATTGTATCATACTCATATTCTGATAAAATCAAGGTTCAATGAAATATCGAGTAAATTTTTTCTCAAACGCAATTGGAATTATATCTCAGCAATTTTATCCATAGTAACTCTTGTCAACATATTTTGCTAATTGAACGTTTACATTATACTCTAATACAAATAGTTCCATTTATTATTTGAATAATAAGATATATTATGGTTATCACTATTCAGCTAGCTGGCTGGCTATAAGATACAAGATAAATTCAAAAAAGTGATATTAAATATTATTTTCTATAATTGTATCTTCTTTATGAATTTTCAATTCTAAAGTTCTTTTTTAATTTGTCAATATTCGTTCAATGAAACACATAAAAGTCTTCATTCCTTTTCTTAAATAATTTATTAATTTCTTTGTATTTGACATGTTCACTATCTATCTTATTCGTATTTCGAAATTCTATACAAAAAAACTACGAGTTCAAATTTTATACAACAACAAACAATAATAATTTATTCACTAATTATTTTTTTGGAACTTGGAAACTTAAATGGCCCAAATAGCAATAAGAAAATCATCTATATTAATCAATGATATACAAAACAGATATCTATCAAATTTCTTTTGTTTATTTTTTTTCAATACAATAAATCCATTTGTTAAGCATTCGCTAATGAATAAGAAATTGTTTATTTCTAAAGAGCTCAGTGATAAATGAAATATTTAATGATTTTGAACGTAATGTGGAATTTTACAAAAATTAATTATTCGAAAAGCTAAAGCTATTCAATTTTTTATTAACAGAAACATCTTGTATATTTGTTTTCTCCTTGTATATAGATGCCTAGATAGGACTCAACTAGCTGACTAATAATAGACATTTATTAGTATTTTTCGAAAGAGTTTTGACAAAAAATATGAGCTTTTTTGATGGATTTGAATGATGCGCGTTTCTAAAAACAAACCTTTTGCATTCCATTCGAATCGTTTCAAGTATACTATCATCGAAAACATAGAATTCAGCTAGTGATGCAAGATTTTCTTCATCAAGTTTTCGTTATAAAAATGCCAGATTTTCGGAATTCACATAAAACTAAACTAGGTAAGATCTTTTCGTTACGATTTCTAACAAGGAAACATACCTAAATGTTCATTCGCTCTTACTTCAGGTTTTTATACATCGTGTTGACCTTAATGAGTTATGTCTATCATAGAAACAGCTCGTGCTTCTAGCATGTTTGTGACGAGATCGAACATTTTTAATTCTATAGCTAAACATTTGCCTAAAATCTCAAGTACGTGATATAGGAGTGTTCTCCATTCTGATGCTTCCGCAACTAGCAATGATCAATAAAATAATTAATTGATATTTGTTTGTTTTTGATTATTTTGATGGTTTTGCAATTACAATCGATATTGAATCCTATTTTTTCACTGAACTTATTTTTAAATTGGCAATGTTTCTTTTCTTTCATCACTAATATAGTTTGTTAAAAGTCTAACCCAAACTACTTGAAGTCTTAGTTTTTGTTCTTCAAGAATGCGAATCAATTGGAAAGTTGGTTAAGACTTGTGCTGTTCATAAATTCAAGTAATCATAGTAATCAAGTGTTTCGAGAACTAGATATGCAGAGAGAATTTCCGATACGTTTCCTATTCTTTTTTAAGTTTAGTCAATAGAATATTGTTTGTATAAAAGAAGCAATAAGGACTAAAAATAGCGAAAATAGAACCATAGAAGCAAAGCAATTTTGTAAAGAACGATTTTAAATTTAATTTGATTCTGCACCTGCGTGTGTAAAGCTTTCTTTTTTCCAAAGGATTAATTCCGACTATAAAATCGAATGCATATTAGTAAATATAAAAAAATCAGGTTAATAACGTAATGACTACTGTGCATTTGTTAATTACCATTCTTTAGTTATCATTCGTTTCATTATCTTTACAAATTTGCAAAACTGCTGAATACGTGGTAAATGTTGGACATGTAATGACGGTCATTACTGTCCGGATGGTGTGAATATGTTATCATGTCGACCAGAAACATACTCGAATAAAAATAGCAGACCAAAAATATCGTGCAAATCATGTCCTTTCAGTTCATATGCTGCTTATGCATAATCTGCTCACTGTTTTGAATGTCCAGATGGTCATTATTATGATGATTCAACAAGCTATCCAAAACTGTGCTCCCGGGAACTATCAGTAATTCAAACACAGGTGTAAGAACAACATGTCAATGATGCACTACTGATATGTATGCTGCTCAGCATGGTTCGACTATGTGTTTTGCATGTCCGGATGGTCATTACTGTGATAATTCTGCTAATTATCCAAAACCTTGTCCCCTAGGAAGTTTTAGCAATTCGAATACGGGTGTAAAAAGTCCGTATAAAGCATGTAATCTTGGAGACTATGCTCCTATGAATGGTTCGGTTTTTTGTCAAACATGCCCTTATGGATTCTACTGTGATAATCCAAGTGTGTATCCAAAACCTTGCCCGCCTGGAACACGGACAAATGAGAATACGGGTATGTGTGCGTCTTGTAAAGTATGTGATACGGGTTATTATAATACACTTTTCGGTTCAGCTTATTGTTATTCATGTCCAATTGGCTCTTATCGTCTAGATCCAATATTAATGCCACAACCGTCTCCATCCAATACTGTCTACGGAAAAACGAAAGGTGACACGAACTAATAAAGATCACTATATGATGATAAAGTTAACTTTTGTTTGTCTTATACAGGTGTTTGCAAAAAAAACTATGAAACCTTCTTTCATAGACATTTTCTTCTGCACACGTGCCCTTCGAATTGTTTTATAGTGTGGTGGATAGTCCACATTGAGTACTATACAACAGTATAGTTTCATATTTTTTGATTGACATATAAAAAAGATATTATACAAATATCTCGTTTTCTTGACCACATCAGAATTATTTGTCACGAATATTTTAATTTTTTTGGCTTTGTCAGCTGAAAAATGTTGGAGTTCATCTGTCTCTTTTTTTGAACTTCCTCTATAAATATTATGTTTAAGTATTTGCAATAGAACTAGGCCATTTTGTTATACAATATTTCTTCAAACAGAAGTCCTGTCAACATTTTGTGTAGGAATTAACAGACTAGAACTGGCAATATTGAATATATAGTTAAATATATTGAGGTAAAATATTTTTATAACTACATTCGTATTCCATAATTATACCGCATGTGTTGTTCAATAGCTTTTTTTTCTTTCCCATCAAGGACACGTGGTCGACCATTTCCAACTCAATGTTTAATTGAACCTGTTTGTTTTAATTTATCAATATTATAATAAATAGTGCTCAGTGGAATGTTTGTTTCATAATGAATACGAGAAGTAGATCGGATGTCTCTGTTTCAAAAAGATAAAATTGAAATATGATGACTTTTTAAATTACTGGTTGACAGCACAAATGGATAAATATATGTCGAAAAGGGAAAAAATCGCACTTCTATATATACAAAGTGTAGTATATTTGTGGAAGGCTTGGCTGAATATAAAGTTAGAATTATGTATTTGCTTTGCCATTCTAAAAAACTACCTAGCTCTTATTTTATTGAATAATATATACATTGACGGAACATTTGTAATAGTTAGAACCGCCATGATCAAGAAGAGGACGGAGAACCACTTCCAGCTCTCCTATCTTTAGAAATTTTCACATTTTCTCTTCGATGTTATTACGAACATTTTAGAAGACTCTCAAAAATTTTATGACAATTTTTGAAAAGTTTTATAAAATCTTTCAAAAGTTTCCAAAAAATCCCTCAATCTTATTTCAATATTCCAATAATTTATAAAAACGTTTCGACCTTCCCTCCAGTCTCTAATAATTCGCAGCAACTCTGGTAATAGGGTTCTAGAAAGCTGCCGCCTTCGATGGTATGCGCTTCTAGAACAAATCCCGAAATGATATTTCTCATAGAATCATTTTATCATCAGAAAATTATGATTTTAAGAAGTAAATAACATGTTCTACGTGACACTTCAAAATGTATGCATAGAAAAAGCAAAGGCAGACGAGATCTACACTTGCAACGAAAAATTTTTACTGTCCTTCCTTCTGCTGGCTATTTTCCGTTGTGTAGGTATCTATTGATACTGCTTAGAAGGCTTACACACACTGTCTCTATCAATTCTAGACCACTCGCGCAGTCACTGATCTCAAGTGACAAACACGAATGAGGCTACCCATCCAATCTTAGGAAATATTGTTTTTTGCTCGATAATTTGCAAAATTTTTTAAGTAATTTTCAGAAAATTTTCGAAAAAATTGTTCCCATGTTTTTCACTTCTGGACATTCGTACTGCTTACAATTTTGAACAACTGAGGATAAGGTTCTTTCATTCCATAACAGCTTCGAACGCTTTTTACTCCATTTTTTACGCTTTCTTCGATTTTCGAAAATACCTCCCTGATTTGACCTCTTCGCACCGCCTCTGCATAGAATTTAGCGTACTTATTGTTTTTCTTACTTTTGCTTTAAAAAATTTTTTAATGAAATACTTGATCGCACAAATGAAGTAAATTTACCTAAACCAATCACATATTTATACTCTGGAAATTTGTAATACGAAACGTTTTTTGTACATTTTCTCCCATTTTCGAAAGTATTCTCCCTAAATTTGACCTCTTCGCGCCGTCCCTGAAAATTATTTTTATTTAATTTAGTAATGAAAAAATTTTATATTTTAAATTTACAAGATTGAATATATTCTAAATCAAATACATATTTTTATAATAAAATAAATTATTAATGACATCTCAAACAAAAAATATTTAAATTTTAAATTTTACTATATAAAAATATAAATAATAAAAAGTTATTTACATTCTCATATTTCTTATCTATTAATCTTATTTTTCAGATAATCAATATTTTCGTTTTCACATCAGTAATAACATAATAGTTTAGATATTTTATTAAGATTTTGTGAAATATTTTTTGTAGAAATAAATTGATATTCATCATTAAAACTTATAAATTTAAAAAATTTTAATTTTATATGAATTAAATTTTAAGTAAAATATTTTTTTAACATATTATGAATAAATATTTATGTTTTTAAACAAATAATAATAATAAAAAAGTTATTATATTGAAAACAAATTATAAATATTTTATTTCTATAACTATAAATTCCACAACAATTTTCATAACATTATAGATAAAATATATTTCCATATTACAATTTTTTTTCAATATTACATTTATTTTTCATTCATATGACTTCAAGTTTAGATTGTTTTTATTTAATAATAGAATTCAAAAAAGTCCATAGATAATGTTTTTTTTAGACTTTTAAAACTATTATCGACTATTAATAATTGTCTTTCTTTATATTATATCTATAAAATATTCATTTTCTAATTTTACTAAGCCACTGCGTATTTAAATAGAATAGATCGTTTTGTTTAATATAATAAATTCAATTTTGAATATGAATAAATAAATAAAATCCTTGATTTCAAAAATCATTGTAATTTAATTTTAATCAATTTCAATTTCATCAAAATCATCAGAAAAAATGATTAATGTTATGAAAATATGTTCAATTATAGTTAAGAAAATGTCGTCATCATTTTCAATACTATTTGTGTCAGATTCTAAGTTTATATAATGATATTGAACAATATAATTCAAATTTTTCCTTTATTTATTTAACCCTTTCCAGCCGGATGTATCCATTTGGATACATTGAGTTTTTATTTTACGAAAATCTGACTTGTAGTGATGATATCAAATTGTTTGACTATTTGATAATTAAGTTAACACATTTTGGCACAAATTCATGCATTTAGAAGAAGGAAAAAACAATTCACTTGTAAATTGACCGGTTCCACACTTAATGCTCCAAAATAGCATCCGTATGGAAATGATCTTATTCTCGTGTCTTTAAATAATCTAACTTCAAAGCCATTAGTTATTAATTTTCCTTCATAGACCTATTATCTATTGCATTACTAAGACGAATTTATTCATAATACGCGAACAATAAAATGTTGGCATGTATCCATTTGGATACATCCGGTCACTAGGGGACAAAAAGTTTTGAAATCTTTTTTTTTGTCCATGCAAATTGGACATTTTTTAGTTTCTTTACATATATGCTTGTACACATAATCACAATTTGCCTGTTTGTCCATGTTTTGCGAGCCAAAGCTTGAATATTTGTAGAATGATGTAAGATTTGCCAGTATGGTGAAAAACTAGCTCAGTTTTTTCAGGAAATTTCTGGCCATTCAGGAGCATTCTAGAAGATTTCTGACCGTTTCGTAATAATCTAGTTCTAAAAAGTACAGAATGTCCAAAAACTTTCTAGGATGTTCCTGAATGGACAGAAATTTCTTGGAAAAACTAAGCTAATTTTCCATCATACTGGAAAATCTTAGAGCATTCTACAAAATATTCAAGCTTTGGCTTGTAAAACATGGATAGACCGACAAATTATGGTTACATCTGCAACTATAGATGTAAAAAACCTCAAAATACCCAATTTGAATAAGCGAAAAATAAAAGAGTTTTTCAAAATTTTTTGTCCCTCAATGGCCGGATGTATCCAAATGGATACATCAAGTCGTTCGATGTTGAAATGCTTGCTGGTTCCCAAACATAAACTTTTCTTATCTCTATGGCCTGGCAACTTGAGAAATGCATGAAAAAAATTTTTTGCTCCTTTGCTCTGGTAGCCGGCTGGAAAGGGTTAATCAAATTAATCTTTTTCTTCTTTTAAACACAATAAATTCTATGTAAGAATTAATCATTGATTCAATCACCAAATCATGCATTAAACATTTTAAATTGTTACATTCTTTTAAATGAACTCTTTTCACAATACAAAATCAATCAATTTATATTAAACTAATATCAAACTTTGACAAGATATTAAAACTAGTGCAGTATCATGCTTGTGAAAAATTCATACAAGATCTAAAATCACATCATTTGGAAAACTGACCCATATAACATAAAAATAAATCAATAGGGATAATTCGCTAGTTTACATCTCTATACTCTATATAATTTAAAATTCAACTATTCAGGACATAAGTTTACCAACAGTATCTCATACATTTACATAATTAGAATACCAAAGCATTCATGTGTCTTTGATATATTCAATATTATCAACTTACAGTACAAAATTTAATCTTCTCACCATAATTCACGAAGTACATTTTACCGATTCATAACATCCTTTTAACAAAAACATACAACAATACATTTCTACTAGTAATATGAAATTTCACACAATTAAAAATGATATACCATACACAATTTCACCCAAATACATAAACAAAAATAAGCCCTGCTCAAAACCACGAAAAAACGCATGGGAAACGTGCTCCACAAACGCACAACAAATACGATCAAAACTATCCAAACAAAACAAATATTAGCTCGCACCTAGTTTCCGCTTTTCCTCCAATTTCTTCATATATTAACTATAATTTTTTATTTTTTCTCCAAGATCTCCAAAGACTCGAATCAGTTTCTCACGAACTACCGAATCTTTAATCTGAAACTCAAACTTCTCCCTTTCTCTATATACAATTATATTTTCCTTCGTAACAACAACTGCATTACCCTCCATAAGCATAACACAAAAACACATACAAAGCCAAATATCATCTTTCGATTCAATAAAAGCTCCTAGAAGTTGCATACATGGACCAAAGTTACCACTTAAACATTGCTCAATTCTCATACCATTATTCGTTGACGACACTCTGCGATTTAATATTCCTCTTCTTTCCAATGATACGCTTATAAACGATCCCAATGTTTTATATGCATCCGACCTGACTCCGTGATCACTATCTCCAAGTGCGATGCTCAGTCGATCCATCACCTCATGTGTTGCTGCCTTTTCACCTATCTTATCAAGAGCTTGACATGCACTCAACCTGACATCAACATCACTATCTCCA
>JAJEKB010021733.1:13086-53615 GCA_022393335.1 Macrotrachela quadricornifera | reverse complement strand
TCAACATCACTATCTCCAAGTGCAATGATCAGTCGATTGATCACCTCATTTGTTGCCACCTGTTTATCTATATTGCCGAGAGCTGCACATGAGCTCTCTCTAATACGAGGATTGTAGTGTGTAAGATTTGTTATGAGTGAACGGATGAATGGCGTATGTGCCTGTGAGATGTGGAAGTTGGAGATCAATGTAATAACGTTGTATTTGATATCTGGGTCTTGCTTTTCTAGCAACTGTAGCAGTGTATTTTGTATGAGAGGCTCTTCTATTAGTGTTGTGCACGGTTGCATGATATTTCGAATTCTTTCTGATAGAGTAGAATTTTTCAGTGAGAAAGAATATTTAATCCAACTGATGATGTATTCAGTAACTTGTTTTCGTTTATGTATTGTGTCGCTGCAGTTCGATTCGTCGAAACATGAAGCTGAAAGTTGAAGATGTCGGAGGCCAACGATATCGTGTGGTTCGTCTAATATACTGTCCCAAAATATGTTTATGCTCTCTGGGTCATTTTTTATAGTTAGTAGGCCTGATGCAAAAGTAAAAACTAAAGCAAAGCGTTGATCGTACTGGTGATTTTTGATAAAGTCAATGGTTTTCTGGTGTTCAGATGTGTTGATTGTATTGACGAGGTAGCGTGCAGCAAAGTATTCTTGGAAGCTTAGATGAACGAAATAATAATCGATTTCTGATTGAATACTACAACCAGTTGGCTTATCGTTGAGTGATTTGAGAATGCCTATATTGAGTAATTGTGGATGCTCTTGTAATGAACATCGAGTCTCCTCTTCTGCTGTGTCAAGGATTTCCGATCCCACAATTATTGTATTACTTTTCATCGCATGAAAAGCTAAGGTTTCTAAGAATGCTAATTCTTTTTGGCAATGTACATAAACATCCTTTTTACGCATATGTTCAGCGTTTTTGTTTTGTTGTTTTGTTAAATATCGACGGCATAACCAATGAGTAATTTCATCATACAGTGATGTCACTGTAAGTACTTTTGTATTCGAGAGGTCTTTGTCACTCCAGAGACTGCAAATCATTTCTAAATTGATTGGAATGTGTGCAACACCCCATACGGAATGATTGGATTTTAAAATTTTCAGAAGCCCTTCACCTTCAGCCGATGCATCTTTTAATTCATCCATTATCTCACGAAAGAACTGTTTCACATATTTACAAATATTATTATCTGTAAATCCTGTAATTTCCATTTGTACAGTATAAGACAAAGTATTGAAATATGGACGAGATGTCACGATATGATACGGAGTCTTCAATAACTGTTCGAATAAATACTTCAGATGTAATGGTACACTCTGCACAATTTCATCATGACCATCTAAAAGCCACAAAACTTTACTTTTATCCAATTTGTTTTTCAAAAGTTTTGTGTCGGTTTCAGAGAGACCATAAGAAAAATATTCCTTCTCTACAATATCTGTTAGAGAATATCTGTCGCGTGGTGATAATAGTGGATAACGAGCTTCTGTTAAAGTACGTAAAGGAAACAAAATAACTAAATCATATTCTAACCAAATGACATCTGTTGCCCATTGATGTGCAACATATCGACAAAATGTACTTTTACCAATCCCCGCTCGACCAAACACAAGTATTTGTCTTGATGGATGCTTGCATTTTTGAAAAATATTCTTGATATCTATTGGTGTCTTAGTGCCATAGATCTCTTCATAGGTATTTATTATTGTATCATTATGAGAAGTATCACGAAGTTTCTTTTCTTTTTCTCGTTGTTCTTTATTTTCTACAATGGCCAAATTGATATAGCTTTCTGCAATTGGAAATGATTTAGCTGGATTCATAAAACGTTCAATACGACTATTTTGTATATATTGATGTCTAATCAATTCAAATAAATAATTTGATTCTTCATTTTGTTGTATTGGTGGACACCGAAGTACCGTGATTTGCTCTTGTATACGATTAATCAGTTCTTTTGTTTTTATATCAATATTGGAGTGACAAATATTCTGAAAGTCAATATACACAAGTTCTGTAGTTATCAGTGCCAACCAGCCAGAAGGATTCCAGTGATCTGCACGACTGAGTATACATGGAATAATTCGTTTGCATCGTTTGTGTGCATACTGTAATTCGAATTTACAAACTTCGGATTTTTCATAGTCTGGTGTCAGGAAGCAGCAAACAGTCTCAGCATTTTCTACTCCATTAGCTAGACTATATAAAAGAGAATCATGTATCTACATTTCAAAAGAAAAGAATAGTCATTCATGAATACTTACGTTTCGTACATACTAGTTTTCATATCACCATTTTTGTCAAACCACACTGGAATATACTGGTTTCGTAGAGTTTGATGAATTTTGCATACGATATCTTGACTGTTCAAATTGTAAGACAGCATTATATGTTTTCCTTCAGGAATCGTACCACTAAAAGATATAGCTTTAATACTGCTGAGTAGAAAAATGACAATGATAATGTAATAACATTTTCTACATGCGAAACATTATTTTTCGAAATTTCCATACTACATAAAGATCTGTGAAAATGTCAGTGTTCTGAATCGATCAGGATCGAGTGTGTTTCAACGAAATTGTGGTAATCACACTCTTCTTTATTTGAAATTGTGAATCACTGCAATTGCATTCACAAATTTAAACGAGAATTAATGAGTTTTGCTATTTTCATGAGAGAAATACTATACTTTCAAGAAGAAAAACAAACCAAATTCAAATTGAAGTCACACATGGTTGTGATATACTTATCTCCTTTAATAAAACATTTAATATTCCGTTTATTTGAAACCAATGGACAAGTTTGTCTTATGACCGAGAACGAGATCATGTCAAAAAGATAGATGGAGAAAAGTCAACAACGTTGCGACTAATAGAAAATGATCTCAAAGAAATTTGTTTTGGGCTCATCGTTAAAAGCTGATTACTATCTCATCTATCAATTACTGCCTTTTTGATAACTGAGAAGACTTAAGTTTTAGAATTGATTTCAAAACAATCATTTTACAAAACAAGGTTCTTTGGACTAAAGAATACTATACTTCTAGTTCTCTGTTTGGAATGCATCAAATCAAAGACTTTTCAAGCCCAAACTGAAGTTCCATGTTAGAATTAACTAACCTAAAATAAGAAAAAACTTAAGAATTAACGCTTGAGTATATATAATAGAAATTCTCATTATAAAAGTCTGAGAAAGTTACAATCAATACTATCTATATGAGATGATCAACTAGTATATATCGTATAACGATAATATTTGTCCATCTTATTTACAGATAACGCAGATAGCTGAATCCTTTTCTACAATGATTATCTGTTGTATTTATTTTTATTCAGATATACAACTAACTATTTTCTCGTGTTATTAACTTCTCTCTAATCAGTCTCCATTCACGTTCTCTTAGACTAGTTAATAATAATCGTTATAGTTTCTGAAAATTGTAAACTTCTAGCAACCGTTGTTAAGAATAGTCAATAACCAAAAACAATTATTAGTATTGAATATACTGCTGAATCCTAGACTTGATCCTGGCTATGTTTTGTCGCCATTACATTAAAAACTTGTTAGACTTTATTTGATATCATATTATCTTTACTGCAACATTATAACACAATTTCTCGAACACTTATTGCCATCATAAGGAATGTTGAACTTTTATGTCTGTTCTATGTTTAGTAAGTGCGTTGTTTCAAAGAGAAAAATATTTTAAAAATATTTCTAGTCAATAGAATCAATTTTCGAGACACTCTTATTCGCATAAATTTGACAAAATTGTTTATTAGTGGGTGCAAAATGTAAGCTTTAATAAACTATCTTCTATGCAAAATTTGAATTAATTAATAATGTGAGTCCCATAAGCAATAAAACAACATTTCTATTATAATCAGAAAAGTTCTCGTTTTTTTAAATGATTACTTTACCATCATTATGATTTTTGAGAATGTCACTACTGATAAAAGATTTATGAGCTATCATATGCAGGAAGGATTATTTGAAAAGTGAGACCAATCATGTAAGATAACACAACGAGAAACTGATGATAACATACACTATAATTCATGGATGATTTCGAAATATACTGAAGAAAAAAATTTATGTTGTATACCGATAATATAAATAATATCAATCAAAAGATTCACGATTTTTTGAAATTAAATCTTAACATTCTCAAGTCTAATCCTTGTCAAATTTTCATTTTCTTAGCCAAATGAGTCAGTCTTTGTATATCGGTATGTTAAGTAGTTATTTATGATATTTAGACAACTTCATCACTAGTGTATTAACTTGCTATACACTTCATAGCATTTTTAATGTTAACTTACCATTCTTTCAAAGAAATAATGTAAGGTTTATCTTGAGCTTCTAGTGGTTGACCCATGACACGTACACGAGTTCCAGGCATAAGAATGACTTCTTGTTCATCTGGATGTGCTGAATATTTGGAAACATCTTTGCCATGAATCATCTCAATACCAAACACGGTACCCATCCCACCTAGATAAAATTCAACGACTTTGAGGTTCTTTGAACAAGAATTTACTGTCCACCATGTTTGCTCAAAATTTTCAAAAAAATCTCGGCTAACATCACTAGCAACGCCTCGCCAAGCCGTATTTACAAGTGACGGTAATTTACCAAGAGCGGTGATGAATAGTTTCAAAAATGCAAACCACGGTTTCAGTTCATCTCGATTTTCAGCTCGGAGTTTATTATTAAGGTTGGAATGGAATGATGTTTGCTTTGTGTACAGATAAATCGCTGCTGATTCATCCATTGTCAGTTCAGTATTTCCTCTGTAGCATTTGTCTTTAGCTTGTTTAGCATAAGATTCGACCCCAGAAACGTATGGAGCAATACTTTTTACAGCTTCTTCTAATGTTGTGACAGACAGATCTTGATAACCATAGATTGGACTGTAGTTTGTATCATCGAATTTAGGAACACTAGTGTGCACAAAACCATTCTTCTTCATGGATGTCATTTGTTCTACGATTGGATTATTGACTTCCTATTATAAGCAGAGTAAATAACGTATAGGATGATCAATAGTGCTATCACGAAATGTTCATTCTCTTCTGCATTCGTCATCAGACTAATAGTGAACTTTAATAAGATTCTTTCGATATAATGACACTGTTCTTAGAGTCTATTTTATATTAATTGCTACTCATCTGTTTTTTCTCTCGATATTATATTAGAACTCCAAACAGATTTCATCATAATACTGTCCTCGTCTTTGGATGATATTGTAAGTTTTTGATTTACACACATCTCAAAGAAAAAAAATCTATTCTAACTATACTCAAAATCAAATTACTAAGTCATGGAATTTTGCCTGTCATAACCACAAACTGAAACATTGAAATGAGACTCATTTTAATACCGAAGAATAAGCTAGTTGAGTATTTAGTACTCTATCACTCAAACAATTTATTTGTTCAATTGTCAACATTGGAAAAGATAAAGGAACTATTACTAGCCTACACACCTATCTTATTTAGTGAATGTGAAGGCTTTTTTGTGAAAATACTACAGTTGAGATACTACTCAACATGTAAAAAGACAATGATGTAAACTAACAAAATCTAAATGTTATCTTACACATTTTATGAAAACATCGCTTTCGTTTTGTAGCGAACACATAGTTTGTTAAGATAAATCATGAAGCATATAGAACACATAAATAGTTGAAATATCAATGAATAGCAATGAAGAACCGAAAATTGTGATTAGGGCATCATTCAATTGAGAAGAGTTTAGTTACTTCGTATTATTTTTGAATAATGGATAAATGTAAGAGAAAGAATTCATCCATAAACAATGTTCAGGTAAAAATCACATTTTTCGACTTGATCTGTATTTCAAAACGTCAGATTTTGCCTGATCCCTCTTTTCCTGAATGCCAGATTTAGAAGAATTTTTTAGAAAGAGTTCATTTACTAAAAACTACTTTTTTTTATTTTAGATGATTCATATACCTGCAATGTATGTATTTTATTCATATATGATACTTTATGAAATTTTCAGAGATTGTTCTTTTGAAAATACTGTTCAAAAACTAACTTTATGTAAAACTTTCTCAAAAAACACGCCAAAAATAATCGTAATTAGTGTCAAGACGTCCAGAAACATTTGGTTTTCCCTTTCCTGTTGAAAATGTTCATTTTTTGTCAACTTTCTCTTTTTTTATTTACCTTGAATTCCTTTATAGGTAGCCTCAAAATGATCAGAGACAGAGCAGGATGCAGGGCAAGAATTGCTTTTTTTATGGGCTTAGAGTTTAAACCCAGAATTTTTCTTGTTAAAACTGTATAGTGGAAGTATTTATATCGAGAATGTATATACACAACAGTTAACGTTGGAAAAGTTAGCACCATATTCGGCTTTTTCTATACGGATTCGCTCCATTAATTGGGTTATTTGTAAAAACACTTGGGTTCGATTCAGAATTTATTTCTGAATTGATTGATACTGATTTCAAGACAGGTTATCGACAAAAAACTGGCACATTAACCCCAAATACTGATATTTTGGGCCCATCAAGGAGCTATTTCCAGTTAGAATTCGTTATCTTAGTTGGGTTATTTTTTAAACCGCTTGGATTAGATGCAGAATTTCATTGTGAATCAAATGGTAACTGTTTCGAGGGATGTTATCGAGCAAAAAACTTCCTTTTAACCCTAAATAGTGGTTTTGGTGAAAAAATCAGTATTTGGCGTCAAAATGCCAATTTTTGGTCGATAAGCTCCCTCAAAACTGGTACTAATCGATGTCCAAGTGGTTTTAGAAATAACCCTACTAAGATAGCAAATCCTGACAGGAAAAGCCGAATAGGGTGCTAATCTTTTTCATGTACATTCCCATAAGATCTTCGATGAAAAGATTCTAGAGTTTTATTCGGCATCATGTTTTGTTTCTGAGACTACAAAATTTCATGATTTCGTCTATAATGATTATTTTCATGATTTTTCCTCATTTTATGATATTAAATTTTTTCTATCACTATAAACTATAATTGGAATTTTATACATTTGTATGTAGAACTAAATTACTAGATCCGACACATCGTTATGTCAACTCATTCATATCAATGACATATGAATTAATCTGATAGAAGATTATGCAAAAAATGAAAAATAGCAAAAATAGTCTATTTTAGAGTATACTGCTTGGCATTATAATGCAAGAATTAGACATCGATTTTAGTTATACTAAATACATATATCTAGTATCTGTTTAAAGATATAGGAACCATGATTTCAAAGTATTTTTGTTGTCACACAGTGAAAAAGTTACATATTGTGGTCAACATTTCTCAATTCTGCAGAATTCTGCAGAATTTAAAATAATAGTTTGATAAAGCACTAACCCTAATCTATATGCTACTATAGTCAGTTCATCTTCCACCTTTAGCCCTCTTGAGATAGAATGATGTAAAGAAGTCTAATTTTCATCTTCAGTGTACCATAGATTCTACAACACACATAAAAAATGGTCACCTATTTTGATGAAATATCCAGAATTTGTAGAGGTTTTCATTCTAAGTGGTTTGGTTAAAAAAAATTTTAAAAAGCTTTCGTTTTCAAGAAGATAAACTCAAAATACGTTAAGGGAAAAAAACTGAGTTTTTAGTATAATTTTGCATAATAGTTTTTGATAGTTTAGATCACTAAAACAGGTCAAAGATAAAATTCAAGACCATATTTGGATTTCTTGTGAAGAGTGCATCGATCTATACTACATTTGTCTTTAATTTCGTATATTACCTGATTACTTACTGACCACACTATATCTTAGGTCTTTATTTACTCCGAAAATCCAAAGTAATCTATACAGTATCATAGCGTATCTGATAAAGTGTCGAATCCCCTACAATCCCGATAGTACAAAATTCTCAGTATTGTTGATCTCGCGAAAATATGAATTTATCTCTATTAAGTTTAATCTTTTCATCTAGACACTTTTGAGATTGCCTGAAGTGGAACCCTGTTGGGTTTGGCAATAACCAGTTCCAATTTGCATAAAACTTTAAAGATTTGTAGAGCACGCAACGCTCTATCATATAAACTATAACACCATATCGAACACTTAGAATTTTCACAGTAAACAAGGACCTAACGTATAGTGCGATCAGTAAGTAATCAGATAATATGCAAAATTAAAGACAAATTTAGTATAGATCGATGCGCTCTTTCACCAGAAATCCAAATATGATCTTGAATTTTATTTTTGACCTGTTTTAATGATCTAAACTATCAAAAATTATTATGCAAAATTATACTAAAAACTCGGTTTTTTCGCTTAAAGTATTTTGAGTTTATCTTCTTGAAAACAAAAGCTTCTTAAAAATTTTTTTAACCAAAATAAGGTGCCGGCAAGTCGAAATTTCCACAAAATTTTTTTTTGCCGATTTTTGGGCATGGTTAGATAGAGCTCGTCGAGTTACCTATAAAAATGTTGTTTTTAATGTTTCTAGATTGAATTTTCTATAAAAATTTCCGAAAACACTATTATTCGCAAAACAGCCTTAAAGTGAAATATCACTTTTTTAGCTGCGGCTAGTAGATTGTTATCTTTTATTTTTAAACTTGATTTTGTGTTTTCCAACTATTTTAATCGATACTTCCGATAAGGATTGATATAATAAACAAACTTTCAGCGGATTTGAAAGATAAAATGATTGAACAGTCGGATATAGAAAGGTTAAGTCTACATATAGATATATGGGCTTCAGAGTGGGTACCTTCTAAAGACATCAACTCACCATAGGTACATGTTATATTAATTTATTTTACATAGTTATAATCACCACATATATACTAAAAAAAGTACGTATGGGTTTTGGTCAAGGTCCTTCTATTGTTGAGAAAATTGAATTCTTCCTAGTGCTGATGGTAAGAATTTAGAAAATTATTAAAATTTCGCTTGTTTGTAGCACTTTTTTAAATCATAGCTCAATTTCAGAGCAAAATAAATATCATATTCGGAATCAGCACAAAAAACTACGTTAGAAAAGATATTTTTCAACAAAATAATTTTTTTATGCAAAACTCACCTGTACTCCCCCTCAGCAACTTTTTTTCAAAAACTTTGCCTGTAGGGACCCAGGGGCCGAGTTTTGCATAAAAAAATTATTTTGTTGAAAAATATCTTTTCTAACGTAGTTTTTTGTGCTGATTCCGAATATGATATTTATTTTGCTCTGAAATTGAGCTATGATTTAAAAAAGTGCTACAAACAAGCGAAATTTTAATAATTTTCTAAATTCTTACCATCAGCACTAGGAAGAATTCAATTTTCTCAACAATAGAAGGACCTTGACCAAAACCCATACGTACTTTTTTTAGTATATATGTGGTGATTATAACTATGTAAAATAAATTAATATAACATGTACCTATGGTGAGTTGATGTCTTTAGAAGGTACCCACTCTGAAGCCCATATATCTATATGTAGACTTAACCTTTCTATATCCGACTGTTCAATCATTTTATCTTTCAAATCCGCTGAAAGTTTGTTTATTATATCAATCCTTATCGGAAGTATCGATTAAAATAGTTGGAAAACACAAAATCAAGTTTAAAAATAAAAGATAACAATCTACTAGCCGCAGCTAAAAAAGTGATATTTCACTTTAAGGCTGTTTTGCGAATAATAGTGTTTTCGGAAATTTTTATAGAAAATTCAATCTAGAAACATTAAAAACAACATTTTTATAGGTAACTCGACGAGCTCTATCTAACCATGCCCAAAAATCGGCAAAAAAAAATTTTGTGGAAATTTCGACTTGCCGGCACCTTACTTAGAATAAAAACTTCTACAAACTCTAGACATCTCATCAAAATAAGTGACCATTTTGTATGTGTATTGTAGAGTCTACGATACACTGAAGATGAAAATTGGTCTTTTTCACATCATTCTATCTCAAAAGGGCTAAAGTTGGAAGATAAGCTAACTATAATAGCATATAGATTAGGGTTAGTACTTTATTAAACTATTATTTTAAATTCTGCAGAATTCTGCATAGCTGAGAAATGTTGACCACAATATGTGAATTTTTCAGTTCCATGACACACGCTTCCCCGAAAGTTGTTGTCCAAGCACAATTAAACCTCATTCTCTGTTGTTCTCTTGCCCACATCTGCATCCTCGTTCTCATCCATGCCCTCATTCTCAATCATACTCGCGCCTACACCCTCAACTATTCGGAGAGCAAGTGTCGTTGGGGAGCACTGCCGCTAGGAAACAAGTGTTTGAGGAGCATCAGTCGTGTTAGCAACTTTTTCACTATATGTGACAACAAAAATACTTTGAAATCATGATTCTTATATCTTTAAATAAATACTAGATATGTGTATTTAATATAACTAAAATCGATGTCTAATCCTCATACTCTGATGCGAAGCTATATGCTCTAAAATAAGCTAATTTTGCTATTTTTTCATTTTTTGCATAATCTTCTATTGAATCAATTTGTATATCAATAATATGAATGAGGTGATACAATGATGTGTCGAATTTACTTACTTAGACCTACACACATAGATATAAAATTCCAATTATGGTTTCTATTGATAAAAAAAATTTAACATGATAAAATAATGAAAAATCATGAAAATAGTCATTATAGAACAAAAAGCGATATTTTGTTGTCTCGAAAAAATACCATGCTAAATAAAAGTCTGTAGGATTTTTTCGTCGAAGATCGTATGGTGGTAAGATTTTGAATCGCTGAAAGTCTCAGACTGGCTGCTGATGCTTTTGCATAAAGTGAGAGACTTCTGGTGGATATACCCATAACAAAAATTCTCAAAAGTGTTCTCTTCAGTTTCTATTACTTTTCATGGATATCAATCGTATCGAAATGGCTTCTATTACTGTAAATCATTTTGTTTCTGCTTGGCCAACACTAAGATTACTCTTTGTAGAGTTCGACAGCTCCAAAAGTTAGCCGGAATCAGAAGAAAAGTTCCGACTTCGGTTTTAGTTACCAAAAATGAAAGCTATTAGCACAATCCTATGGGATTAAAATGTGAAACAGGAACAAGCTATTCATACCGTAAATTAGTAATTTATCAATGTCTTTACTAAGGTCTATGGTAAGAAAAGGAACATTGCTAAGAGAATTATCAGTCTGACGTGGATGGAGGGCATTGCTAAGATGTCTGCCATGTCTGTGATGTTCTATTGCTAAGATTTGATATTTTTCACGGTATGTAGACAGGTGGAGGGTCCAAATTTAACTTCTATACTTCAACATTTCCTTTAGATTGTGATTCACAAAAAAAAATGTTACTGATTCAAACTCTGAAATATGATTTGGAATCGAAATTGTAAAACTATCAAATAGATACGTGAATTGTAAATCTATTTTGGAAAATTCTCATTCTTTTATTCTTGAAATCAAAGGTGTTACACATTTTTGCATTTATTTAATGATTTAACGATTCTGGTTCTCTTAGCGATTCCAGAGAATTTTTTCCACTGTTTTAGCACTGGTTGCGACCTTAAGAAATTTTAAAAAGTTGATTTTGATCAATTTTTCAATTCCATATTTTTCTTCTGCACCAGAGATGGGCATTTGACAGAATCGGAAAATTTCTTCCACACTCATCCTTGCCTCCACAAATATCTTATAATATTAGAGTCTGAAATGGAAAATTGAATTAGAGTACAACTTAGAACTAAATAATTTTTTTCTAAAAACCAGAAGATTAAAAAATTTATGATGAAGGAGGACCGAGAAGTTTTTCTGGATCGAGATGCGAGAGCAAGCCTCTCTGTTTCGGGTTTCAGTAAGAAAAGATTTGTTAAAATATGGGCGGTAAAAGATTAATTTCAATCATTGTCATGAAATAATGAGAGATAGATAAATATATTTGTGAAACCTGAAACTTGAGGTTTCGAGTTTACCATGTATGGAAGTCTCAAGCATTACTCGAAGTAATTTAACATCATTATCTCAGCCAGCTCTGTAGTAATTACACAATACTTTACCATGGATACTATCATTTTTTAAAATTATCGTATGTTGTTGATAAGTTGAATATAGCTAATCGATATCAATATAAATATAAAACGAAGGATTTTGTATACGAGTAGTACTTTTTCAAAATGACTGCCATTCTGTTACGACTTATCAACGTGGCAGTGTAACGAGATAAGCAGCATATATATAAGCTACCCATGCAATGACCTTGCTGCATCTTACTCACATTTGCTCCTTCTCAACAAAGAAGATGCTAACAGATGGCGCTTGTTATCGACGAAATATATTTAAATCTCTGACATGTTCACTGAAGATGAATGACGTTTCATATTTTTCATCAATCTTTCTGCCGTCAATGTGGTATTGTTCAGTTGCATTATTGATATTTCGAATAAGATCGCAGAATAAGCGCCGAAAAGGCATCTTTAAAAAAAATACGCAATTAATATATGAAATTATTATAATTTAAGTAGAATAACCATTCTATCGAGTCCCATAAAAATCTGATAAGTCCAATAAAAACGAAACCTATCTATTAATCTAAAAAATACATGAAGAACTGAATGAATATTTATTTGAATTTAGCAATAGACACTGAAATTTGTACTGCAAGTTTTTCAAAAATTCAATATCGATTAGAAGGAAGACCAATACACATCGAATGGTGTGTTATAAATCTTCCTGACTAGTCTTCTAATGAGCTTTTTCTTGAGCCGCTTGCAAAAACCATAGTTTTGAAATCGATGAATTAAATGAGTTTTTATTGAAAGGTTAGGAAATAAACCATGTTTCAGTGAATTTTTTGACAAAATCATCTGAATAGCGAGGGCGTACCAGGACTTATTTTTTTGGAATTTATTTCTTCTGTGAGATTTATTTATTTACTAAGGATTTATTAAGACAATATAGCTATATTAGTATTTCAGCGCACCCTCACTCTTGGCCCCCATTCCCCGCACTTGCCCTCACCCTCACTTAGTTTTCGTTGTCACTCTCAATAAGAGTTATGCGGGATTTATTTTAAGATGTATGGGGATTTATTAAGAAATCCGAATAAATCCCAAAAAAATAGATCTCGGTACCTGCTGAAACGTTCCCTCACTATATTACTGGTTACTTTTATGAGGATTTATTCATCATTCAAGAATAACTCTGTTGTTGTAGTTTTTTGCTGAAAACTGGATTACTTACGAAGTTTAGTCAATATGTCATTTCTCTTTTTACTCTGAAGCATATAGAAAAGATGCTAACACAAACGCATGTGAACATTAACTGTACTGCTTGATAAAAAGTAAAGCAATATTCTACGATATTGGACTATCGCTATGAGCAAGAGACATTTCTGCACACTTTACGTATGTAGTGAGGAAAAGTTTGATGGTTTTATGACCATGAATGGACTGTTCTTCGAAAAATAGAAATTTCTCTGTCCTCTATCCTCAGAAAAAATTCGGCTTATATGGTTGACGAATGTTGGAGATATTCAATTTTCCCTAACTCTAAAGACTTTCCGGACACCCTATATGTGTTTTAGCAGTGGAGCACGACGTTGTGATTGACTTCGAGAAATTCATCGATGATTTCGCTGATTTGCATAAAAATAGTAGAATTGTGTTAAAGTAAAGTGTTTGTAATCTTTGGATTTCGATATTTTATTCAGTTAACCCTTTGGTTACGGGTTTTTTTAAGCTATTTTTTTCCTCGTTTCAAATAGTATGAAATGAATTTTATTAGCATATAATTAGAAACACATTTGAAAATGTTTCAGAATAAAATAATCTTTAAAACAGCTTATCACACAAAGTCCAAAATTCCAAACATCATACTGATAACGTATATTGGCATGCTTTTTCTTGCGTCTGCTTGTATGATTACAAAATATATAAGATCTTCGTGCAATTTTTCCTGTATCGTTGGCGGAATTAGAGATGGAAAATGACGTAGAGTAAGACGCTTGGGATACATCTGATAGTTGGGTGACCATTTGGAGTCTTGAGTTGAGTCTATATCTCAATCTGTTGTCGAGTCAGTTCACTTTGAAAATCGCCAAACCGAGTAGTTTTTTATGCTCAATTTCAAATAGCATTAGAACGAGATAGACTGTGAGAACAAGGCGTATCAGAACGCAGAAGAGAGCATATGAATACACATATACAATATGGAACGATGAAGTAATAATATTCCCAAGATAAGAGAAAAGGAGAGAAGTCTTATCGATCGAGTTTAAATAATATTATATATACGGAAACATTTGTAAAACGTTCAACACGCATATATGCGTGCTCCGTAATCAAAGGGTTAATAAAAAATAGTAACATTTAAAGCGTAATTTTAAGGGTAAATAGGCTAAAATCTTTTCGTAGTGCGAGAAAAATACATGCTGTATCACTATATAAATATTATATAGTATTTTTAAAAATCGGTAGGGCAGCGCTCACTCACCCGGCAAATCCTGGTTACGCCATTAAATTTTAAAAGAAATGATCAAAAGATTCAATAAAAATAATTGACTTTTATTTTTCTACATTTGAAATGTCAAATAAAATTGAATGTTGAATTCCGTTAGACTGTCTGAATTACTTGATCATCTGATACCAATATGATAAAGACTCGGTTGTTTTCTATTTAAATAACTTTAAACAAAAATCTTGAAAAAACAATGAAATTTTCTTGATCTCATTCAGTTAGTTTATATTGAAAAAAGAGAAGAAAAAAAATGATTTGTTTGTTATTTTCAAAGAATTTTAGCCTGCTGGAAAAGATAAAATTATGCTAATTACTGATTTATGCTGTTTATTAATTTGTTGATATAATTGAAGTGATTGGATTAATATTTTCCGAAAATCTTTGTTTTAAGGATCAATAGATCATCACCTTCAAATATTAACAGAAACATTTTCTCCTTTGCAATTTTTTTAACTATAACAAAAAATGACTTAAAAGAAAATCTTTCGAAAACATTAAGCTTCAGAATGAGCTTTGGAATTTCACAAAGAAGAAACTCATTCGTCTATAATTTTTGGTAATGCTTCATTGATTATTGTTGCTTTCTAATATTATTTCTTTAAATTAAGAGCAAAATAACCAGTCCATTCGAAAGTTCTTCAATAAATATCGAAAAAATAAAATCATTTCTCCTTTAACGTTGAGCAAAGTTTCTTTTTAGAAAATTTTTGTGATGAATACATCAGCGCAATACAATTAGATATTGAATAAATCAAACATTAATCGATGAAAATAGAATTAAATTAAGCGGAGGAGGAAAAGCAATGTCTTGTATTGCATCATCTACTTCTTTTTCACTTGTCTTCTACCATCTTTTTACTCAAAGCCCAAAGCCGTTCAGCTGCCTCCATATCTGTTGAATGTTTTGATCTACCTCTAAAATCAAATTTATTTTCATTCACTACTTGAGTAATGGCACAATCTTCGAGATATTCTCCATCAGAACTATCAAGTTCAGGTGCCAATGCAGCATAAACACTGGTTGATGCTCCTTGTTCAACAGTTTTAAAAAAATCAGCTATCGTACCATCTTCTTTGAAATATCCCATTGCTTGTTTCTCTTCAATTGATAAAACATTTTGTAAGTTTGTCATAATAGCACCTGGATTTAGAGCGAATGCTCGAATTCCTTCTGACATATATAACTTATTTAATTGCAGAGCGAATAAGATATTAGCGGTTTTACTCTGACCATAAGCCAACCATTTGTCATAGTTATTCTCCGAATTAATATCATCAAAATTAATACCTTGCATTTTGTTGAGAACTGAACTAACCATGATAACACGTGCTGGTTTGCCTGCTTTAAGTTCTGGTAATAGAGAAGTAACGAGAAGAAAATGAGCAAGATGATTAACACCAAATTGTGATTCAAATCCATCTTGTGTCTTCGAATATGGATATGCCATGATACCAGCATTACCTATAAATAATAGATGTTTATTTCATAAATTATTTCTATGTTGTTATAATGTAAATTTACAGATAAGAATATGAATTGGTAATTTTCGTGTTCGAAATTGATCAACAAAATTTCGAACAGATTGTAGTGAAGTAAGATCAAGTTCTAATACTTCGACTTTATTGTTGCCTGTTGTTTGCTTAATATCTGCAACAACTTCTTCTCCTCTTTTCATATCTCTTGCAGTGATAAATACATGAGCATTGGTTGTTGCTAATGCTCGACTTGTTTCAACGCCAATACCTTGAAATGATAAAAAAAATATTTAAAGATAACGATATTCATCAATCTATTTTACCTGATGTTCCACCAGTAACAATTACAACTTTGTCATCGAGTTTAGCATTAAGTCTTTTGACGACTTCAAGTGCTGTAGTGTGTGCACCAAACTCTGTTGTTGTCATATTGAAGGAGAGAAGAAAAGTATGATGAAAGCTATGCTATTTATTGGTATCACGTTATCTATCGTGACTCAACGTTTGTTGTGTTCTTGCTTTCTTTTCTCCGTCTCTTTTTGCATTATTTGGTCGCATTCGTAACAGTTATATATCTATACATCACTGTCGAAACAGATATGATGTTCGCCTGTTCTGTTTCTTTTTATCGGAATAGTGTGTTTTGGACAAATGTAATATTTTAGTTGTAGTCATGTTCTTGAGGTTTTATTTTTTCGATTCTTTTGTCTTCATATCTATATTATTTGGTCACATTTACATCAATCACGTAATTGATAAAGAAAAAAAACATTATTTGACTTCATCAATATTGTATATGAACAAAGTAAAATTAACTCAAATGATTTGAAACACATTTTCACTATAAAAAAGATATAATAAGTTGTCATGGCCAAGGAAAACTTTAGATACTTAATTCATCCTTTGGTTATTTAAATTAGAAATAAAAATTAAACGTGAATTTAGCCAATAAGAGAGAGAAGTCGAATATATTGCCATGTTGCTAAGATTAACAAACAAATAATTAGAGCAAAATATTTCTTCTGATGTCATTTTCTGAGTTATAACTCAGAACTCTTCATGAAATCTTTGGAGAATTTTAGAAGTATTCATTATCATTTATTATTAAATGAATTTGTATCGATTTTTTCCTATTAATACATATTTTTGAATGTCCTTTGGATTTCGGTAAACGTTGATATGAATCTTTCATAATTTTTTGTTAGTGTATTAATTCTATATTCTGATTTAGGCTTTTTGTGACGAAGAACAATTAAATTCTGAACACTTGTGCAGATCTTCTAGCAGAATAAGTATTGATTATTGGTCATTATTCGAACATCTTCTTTTAATCTAAATTCAAATAAATTAAACTTCCTCGAGAAATGAGATGTACATTTTAACAGAAATATAAAAAAAGCAATGCATAATCATCAACATTATCTTGAACTTTTCGGGAAGTTGCTGATACTTTAGATTCAATATTTTTTTTGTGAAAAGTTGCGCTATTTGATGCTCGACAAAAATATATAAAATTCAAGATCTAAAACAGACTAAAAAGTGGTTGAATTCATCTATTATAAGAAGTGTAAAAATTTAGGTGTTTGAGTAAATTTTTATGCTCTTTCAAGTGAGCAAACTCATATATCGAATGGTCCAAATAAAATGGCGACGATTTTATTTTCGTTATTTTGTTTTCTTAATCCAATCGTTTCTCCTATTTTTCTACTAAAAGATGCGTCGTGCCATGCGGTATATTTGATCGATCAAACGAGATTTCAAATGAATGAATTTGTTTAATATGAAAATCATACAATGAAAAGTAAGATAAATTTGATGTCATGATACCACATTATTCGAAAGATGAAGTGAAATAACTCAATTAACCAGTAATAATGTTTCATATTTTCCTTTCTGTCAATTTCATTTAAACTCTATTACATATTAATTTAGAAATAAATTAATATTTCAAATTTTGAATGATTCAATTAAATATCCACCATATGTGTCTATATCAAATATAAATGTCAAAAGAAATAAAATTAAGTTAAATATATTGAAGAATTTTTTTTTAATAATAACAATTGTCATCAATGCAATTTATTTGCATATTGAGTTGATAATATATTCAAAGATGACAAAAATAAAAACATTAAAATTGATATACGAATAAATATAGTGTAAGTTTATATTCTAGTATCGAATGATTATTAGAATTTAATATAAAAAGATATAATTGAATAAAATATTACCTTCATCCCAAAGGAATGATTTTATATTTGAATATTTTTTATTATTAAAACTATACATATATAAAAAAAATTATTAGAATAATTATCTTTTTCTTTTGTCTTCTTAATCATAATTCGATTATATATTGCTAAGTACATATTATTATGATTTAAAATGCGTCTATAGAAAAAGAAAAGTAAAGATAAGAAAAAATATTATTATTCAATATTTTGATATATTCTCATTTTGACAAAATATCGTCTATCAATCCTATTGATTGTTCGTAGGTGCGATGATTGGTTTCACTTGAATGAATCTTAATCAATCGAATATGATTATCATTTCAAATCATATTAGTTTTTTTATTCAACCTTTAGTGACAGATATTTCAGATGAAGAAAAAAAATATATATACATAATGTCATAAAGGTACAATACATTATATAAGAGCATAGGACAAACACAAAGACGCACTAAACATCTAGGTAATTTACAATTTTTCTTTTTTGTTTTCTAATACCTCAAAGGATGTTCAACTAAAAATTCCCATGATAATCAAAGAACTAAATTATACTAATTAATATTGACATTCGTAAGTCTATTGTCTGATTCTCAGATTTATATGCAATATAAAAAAGAAAAAAGATCGATTATGTAAATTAATTCTTTATAAATTTTATAACAATGAAATGTCAATACAAATTTTAATATAAGAAAAAAACACGCCACTAAATATATATATTTTTTTTTCTCTCCTTTGTTATCCGTATGAATATACGGATAATTATTTGTTATAATTACATTTTCTAGGAAGAAAAAAATATTCAAACATGAATTTAGTCTGTTTATTATTATGTCAAGTCTTCAATTTATTTCTTTATAGAACAAAATACAATGACATGTCAGTATAGAATTATAATTTTTGTCTTTACCATCTAAACTTTCTATCATTAACAAAATAACATAGAATATAATCAAACAAAACAAAAAAAAATTACATATGTGTCATGTCTTTTTTTTACAATTATATACAAAAAACGAATTAACATCATTGATTGATTCCAAATTATATTTTTAAGCAAGTGTTTTTTTTTTCTTTCATTTTATCTAATGCAAACAAATAAACATTAATTAGATTTTCTTTTTTTTTCAAAGTAAAAATTATTTCTTATTAATATAAATTTGTAATTAACAAGAATATATCTATTTTAGAATTCCATGCATCATACAAAAAAAGACAATGAAACCAAATAGAATATTTAATGAATACTTCAGAAAACATAATTTTCTTTTTTAGTCAGCCAGAGAAAAATTACTTCTTCTATTCATATAAATAACATCAAATAAGTATGTCAATAATATAGATAAGAAATACATGTTTTCTAGGACTACATAAATTATTTACTAACAGATATTTTACCCATTAAGATAGATTAAAAACAAAATCAAGGGATAAAATTATACTAAATTTCCTTTCTTTTATATAAATTCATAAATTATATTTGATCTTCTTATCGGAATAAAAACTTCTTTTTTTTTAATTTTAATTCTAGTAGTATAATATATTTATAAATTAATATCGACTAACAATTATTCTAATATTTTTTTTTAGATAAATAACATTCTCGTATTTCCAAAATATCTTAACATTAACATAACAATAATAAAAATTTTGTATCTTACTGTAATAGATATAGAAAAAAATGTTAACCATTAATTATTATCTTATGAGATTATCAAGATTACTCGAAGTTACTAATATTTCTGTCATATAACTATCGACGAAGGATATTAATATATACACACACACACAAAAAAAAATAAACCAGATAAATCTTCATGATAGATATGCGTGATTTAATAATGAGTATCTTATTAATCAAAAAAAAAAATTTTTTTTTTTTAGTAATTTAATCTTCTTATAAATATAATCGTCTTTTTTTAATTGATAATATCAAAACAGAAAAAAGAAACTTTGTTAAAATACTTTTTTTTTGAAAAGAATTTCTTTTAAATGATAAAAAAAAAAGAAGTCAATAAATAATTATTATCTACATTAACATATTAAAAATAAATATTAATATTTAAGATAAATCTTGTTAATATAATTAACTAAATAAAAAGAAGAAGAAAAAAAAAAAAGACATCGCATGTTTAACCGAAAGAAAAACGATTATATAAAAGAGCTCTTCTCTTTTCCGCAATTTAGATAAATAAGTACAATTGTCCTTTCTCGCTTGTATTAATTATGTTAGTCGGATAGATTTATATCATTAAATGAATTTTTATAACTTAAACATAGAAATTCATATGAATGATTAAACCTCAACTCTATTAATATCTTTTTGTTTTTATATTATCGGAAACATTACATTATTAACAGATGCATAATATTAAAGAGATTTTTTTCTTTCTTTGATATTTTCGGTTAGGTCATGCATTATAAATGGAGTAGGTAGATTTTACTTTTTTTATTTTTTTACTCCTTAGAAATGTGAATATTTTATTTTGCTTTTACAGAACAAATGTACGGTACGTTAATTATGAACTACCTGGAGTTTTGTCGGTCTCTTTCTTTTCCTTTTAGCCAAAAAAAAAAAAAAAAGGGAGAGAGAGAGAGAGAGAAAACTAAATGCTTCTTATTTCTTTGATTTGTTCTGAAAAGAATATATTGGCTATGACATATATTTCCTAAGGATTTTTTTCATTAAATTTTTTGTTCATTTTAATATCATTTAATCAACATTGATACCATATCGAGTTAATATATCGTTTTCTAGTTCTTCTTTTATTTTTTTCGTAAGTAATACAATTCTTATAAATTATCTTTATTACAAAAAAAATATTCATAATGATTATAGTTTAAATTGAATAAAATTTTTATTATTGTTTTTTTTTTAATTTATTAAGGATGAAAATGATTCTTACTATTTTAAAACAATGCGATAATTGCGCAGTTGTTTTCTGATATACATAGAAAAACATGTGTTATATAAGTAATGATGTGTTGAAATATGATCGTAAGTTATATATAGAACTACTTTTTATTAATTCAGTAGATTTTATAGTTAAGTTCAATTAAAATGACATGTTTTCATTTATTTTTATCTTTTTTTTTCAACGGAAATGGTTATTATCATTATGTACCTTTGTTAAAGATGATTAATAAAAGCGTTTGTAAATTGATAAGAAAATGATCTCGGATGAAACTGAGATTTTTATGTGTCATATTTTTTTTTCTTTATCATTACACCGGATCTTATTTCGTATAAGGAAAATGTACGGACGTAGGCGGACATGTCTTGGTTTGTTTTTTTCTTGTTGAGCTCTCGTATTTATTGGAGAGATGACGAAACAAGAAAAAGATAAAGAAAAGAAAGAAAAAGCAAATTCATGATAAAAATCATTGGACCATCATTTCTGTTTTTTCTCTCAACAAAAAGAAAAAATTATCAGATGAAATCAACTAAAAACAGGAACCTTATTCGTTATTTAATATTATTAACATTTTCTACTAAAATAAATGTCATTGATGTATTTCTGTTATATTACAATTTCTTTGTTTTTATTATAATAGAAATTATTTTTTATATATTTTTTTTATTTAAGATAATAAATGGCAAATCAAAGTAATAATATCAGTTTTAATCAATTGAATAAAAATGATAGTATTAATGATAAATCTACATTAGTTCATGTTGAACAATATATGTCTGTATATGGACCATTTGCATTAGCAAGTCTTGGAATAATTGATAATATTCTTTCTATATTAATATTTTTATCTCCACGATATCGTCGACAGTCGTCACATTTTTATCTATTATCCCTTGCATTATCTGATCTTTGTTTTCTTATTATAAATCTTATTGAAGATACATTTCGTAATCATGATAATTTATATCATTCACGTATAAATATTCTTGATCGTAGTTCACGTATTACTTGTATATTGATTCAATATGCACGAAATATAACACGTTTATTATCATCATGGATAATTGTTTCATTTACAATTGAACGTCTTCTCGTTGTATTTCATCCATTAAAACGTGCTATTATATGTCGACGAAAAATAGCACGTTGTGTTGTTTTTATTTTATTTATATTAAGTCTTTTAATTAATATAAATATACCATTTCATTATGGAATAAGTTATTCTACAAATAATTTTGGAGAAAATGATACAATCTGTGATGTTTTACCAAGATATCGTCCAATTTATATGAGATTTGCTATTAGTACAATGATTAGTGTTTATTTAGTACCTATGTGTATAATAAGTGTTGTTAATATGCTTATTTGTTGTAAACTTTGGAGAAAAAGTTTATTAACAGAAAAAGATGAAAATAAAAATTCGGTTAAACAACGGTAAAAATTTTGTTTTAATTTAAAGAAAAAAAAAATTATTCTTGTTTTTATTTCATAGACAAAATTTAATACATCCTCGTCGATCATTTTATTTATCTGATTTATTATCATGCTTACATTCATCATCATCATCATCTTCATCGAATACAGGAAAACAAGTTGGACAATTTAAAAGACCAAGAGAATCTTCATTGAGTCAGTATCATTCAGTTGGACAATTAACAGCAACTGAAACAAATACATCACAGGTAAATATTTTATGAATTTATAATTGTATATTCTGTCTTAGAAACTTACTAATCGATTAAGTGATCAACTAAAACAAATTGTTTATTTTGTAAATATAGCGGAAAAAAACTAATGTTATTTTTAATTATATGTATGTTTATATACATATATATGGGGTTGTCTAATCTGGCCGGATACCCCATCAGTATTTTTTATATTGTAAGAATAAAACATATCATTGTTTGGGTCATATAAGAGAGGATCATCGATAACCCTGGTTTGACCCAAATAACATCATGTTTTATCCTTACAATAGTAAAGAACAGGCATCAACATTTCGCGTAAGCTGGTAAATTTTCTCTACTATTATAAGAATAAAACATGATGTTGTTTGGGTCAATCCAGGATTATTGATGATCCTCTCTTATATAACCCGAACATCGACATGTTTTATTCTGACAATACAATGAATATTAATGGGGGTATCCAGCCAGACTAGGCAACCCCATATACATATATGCATATGTATATATGGCACAATTATTTAGTAATTACTCATAAAAAACATTTAAGATGTGTACCTCATTTGGTACCATAAATTCCCTAATGACTAATGTAGAAGAGAGAGAAACTGGCTTCATTTATTATTTCATGAATAGCTATTATAAAACTAAATAGAAAGAAGCAACATGTCAAAATTTAAGAAATATATGATGCACGACAGGAAATTACTTCTTGATTGTTAATATACTCTATTTTTAAAACTAGATTAATAGTTGTCTTTTGCCTGATGAAACACAAAAATATTCAAAATCATATTCATCATCAAATCCATTAGTTAATTATCGTACAAGTGTAAAACAATCATCACCATCTGTTAAAACTTATATACAATCTCGAACAAATCGTGTTACTGTAACACTTTTACTTGTATCATGTTCATTTTTATTATTAAATTCTCCATATTGTGCCATATGGATTGCGAATTATGTTCATGGTTTTCGTAATGCAACATTAAAATCAATAAAAGAAATATCAGAATTATTTATGTTAGCAAATTTTTGTATTAATTTTCTATTATATTGTGTTAGTGGAAAAGTATTTCGTAGTGAACTTATGTATTTACTTCGATGTCAATGGAACGAATTATACAATAGAAATGAAGGAGAACGTATAAGAAATAATAAATCACGTCCAAAAACTAATTTACAATTACAAGAATCACATATAGCACAACGTTCAACGAAAAATACAATTAAAAATTCAAATTATAATCCAGATAATAATTAAAACAGTGAACATAATATTTAGTTATTATTTGTCATTTATACAATAATTCAAAAGTTTTTCGATATTCTCACAAAAATTTTCTTTTTCTTTTTTCTTGTTTATAATTAAAAATTTGAAAAAAAATATGCTCAACATTTAGTATCTAATTTCTTACTATTAATATATATACACTATTTTTACTGATACAATGTTCTTATTTATTAATTAGACATTGTAATCTTCTTAATATCAAATTCATATTTCGCAGGATTTTATATTTTGAAAAATAAATATTCTAGAAAAAGTAAAATCAAAGTTCAAGAAGTAAACATTCAAGAAAAATAAAATATTGAAAAGATATTTTTTTTTAGTGTCGAATAAAAAATCAAACCTTAATAAATTTGAATATAATAACTATAAACCTATGTATATATATTTTTTACGTTGATAAAAAGAAATATAAAAAAATTCTTTTTCTAATATACTAAACAAAGTTACATATTTTATTTTAGTTTGTTTTGACAAAAGATGAGTTTCTTTTTCTTGAATGAATAAATGTCATTCTAATTTATTTGCTTCAATGAATATCTTATAAAATAATAATTGAATGAACATAAATGTTCAATTATTCGCTTCAATTAAGATCTTTGCAATTTTATACATCTATGCTTTTTCAATTGTACTTAAGATGATATATATATGTATATCTAGATTTGAACTATAGTTATATATAACGGAAACATGTTTGACAATTATAGTACCATAATAACATTTTGTTTTTTATTAATATAGACAAATAATATTGTTGATGCGTATTTAGAAACATTATTATAATAATTGAGAATGTTAATTCAAATAGATAATTGCATTATGCCTAAAGAACACGCAGATTTTCTATAATAATAGGTAAGTAATACTGAGAAAACTAATAAGAAACATTATTTATTAAAAATTTTTTTTTTAAATAAAATTTTTATAGATACGAATACAATCACCTTGGTTCTAAATGGTCTTCAGACCGTTTACATTTTACTTAATTCTCTCAGAATAGTGGATAAATTGCCTAATTTATTGATAATATTTGTTTCTTCAGTTGACTATCATCAATACAATAAAATATATCAAAATATTTATCAATATATTTTTATCAGTTGCGATCGAAATAGATCTGCAAGCTGATTACATATGATTTATCGATGTGTTGTCATTTTAATTGATTTTTTGATGGATCGATTTATTTATACAAAATATTCTAGATGTTTGTATGTTGCATTATGCCTGTTCAATAATCTTTTACACTTGAACTTAGTATCATGTTAATAGAATTTTCTGAAAATATTTCGTGCTATCATGAAATTTATAAGTGAAATCACTGCATGGTTTTTATGAAGATAAGAAAAAATAATGCTGAAAAACGAAAATATACATATATAACGAATGCAACAAAATAAGCCTTTCAATATATTTCTTTTACTATTCAACTAGTTGTTTTGATTCTTTTTTTAAAAGATGCATCATGAAATTCTCTACAAAATCAAATATCTAAAATAATGTAGTACATTTTTCGTAAGGAACTAGTTAATGAAATGTAAATGTCTTCAATCATATTCAAATGACAGGACTGGGTAACTCAATTCAGTAAGTGAATTGAGTTGAATCGAGTTGAAAAATGTTTTTCAACATGCATGAATTGAATTCTAAAAAACTCTGAAATTATACAAATTGAATAGACTTAAGTTGAGAGAAGTTTTCAATATAAATGAATTCAGTTGAATTGAATTGGAAGAGTTTTTTCAGAGATAATTGAGCTGAGTTGCCAAGCTCTGCCTAATGGCACAGGAACAATAGAAAATAACAGGATGAAGTTCGTCAATTAAATGCATTAGTCCTCTGAAGACGGATAAATATCAAAAACTTTATTTTTGATGATAGACTCAAAATCTTTTGTTTGTAAAAAAACTGATCATGAACAATACAACATTATCAAGTTGATTGAAAAAAAAAGATTTCTCCTAGAAAAGAACATCAGTTTTGAGTGCAACTGATTGTTGAATTAACGATATTCATCAATCTTAGGATTATACTTGCTATCTATTTACTATTCAGACAAGTTCCTCTTAGATCATATCTTTATTCTTTAGCACACCTGTAATACATTTAATTAGCAAGTTTTTTCCTCTTGTTTTCTGTTGTTGAGGATGAGGGTTTATAAAGAATGACCAGTAGTTTTTGGTCAGTAAAAGATTTTTTTTGATCAGTTCATAATTTGAAATAGTCAGTAATTAAATTTGAAAAGATTTAGTATTTAAGATCGTGGCTGTGAGTCTCTATCTTCATGTATAGCTCGGTGGTCGTAAAAATTCACCATGAATCACGTTGTCAGCTCAAGTTTTGATTACTGAGAATAACAAAAATCTAGTTTTGAGTCGATTCTCAAAATACAATATGAAACTGAAACCATTAATCATCAGCTAGATGTGAAAATTTCAGATATATTATGCAAAATGTTCACTATTGAATTGTTGAGATTAAAGACGCTGCACGTAAATTTCTTGGCCTATAGATAACGGTTTCAGTTTTTTCACGATTCTGAAGTGGTTTTCCGCAGTTCCTCTCTCGGCTTGGTTTTGGGTTACCGTTTTTTTGGGACTGGTGAACTCTACTTTTCTGACAGCATCACCAACATCCAGCACTTGAGCTTACATCTACGACAAAACTCCACACTTGATTCTATACCAAATAATTATTAGTTTACTCAGAAAACATGATAGTTAACGAACACTAATTTTTGTACTGATAGCTTGATTTATTTACTCATCGTTTACAAGAAAATATTGGCCATTTAATTTGTAGCCAATATGAATGATCGATAATGTAATTTAATTTATATAGGGTAGTGAAACAGCTCCTGGAACTGCAGTCTAAACTTTCATTTTCATTGTACATATTCCTCATATTTACTCCTCCTAGTAGAAACATCTAGTATGTATTAAAATGCCAATACGAAGTTCCACTGTTGTCTATGATGGCAATTTTTTAACAAAATTTTTTGAACATCTCTATTTTCAGATGCATAAATTGTGTTTGTGCTTATATATATAAATATAAACTCATTTATTATTAGATTTAACTACCACACGAATTCATAATAAATTAATTTCAGATACTATATAGATATAGCTGAAGAGTTATTCATGAACATCATAAGATGTTTCAGAAGTAAATTGAAAGGATGATATATTGCATCGAGCATTTACTGTAAATAAATGAGTAAAACCTTTTTTTTGATGAATGAATGTTTGAAAGTCCGAGAATTTATTAAATGGACACGTGTTATTCTTTTATTTGTACAGATTGTATGATTGAATCTGTTGTATTTCATTGATCATCTCTTTTTAAATAATTTGCTTGCTAATTCAATGTGAATATATTTTTACAAAATAGCTTTATCTTAATTAACATTATTAATAGAAATATTCTAAAATATATGAAATTTGATTAACAAAGTTATTTATATAAAAAATATTTTATAAATTAATTACAAAAATGTTTTAATCGTATCAATGATTTTTTTTTAATATGAAATACGTAAATATGAATTCTTAATAATTCACGGAGATATGGACCAAATAAGGGATAAAAATAGCGCATTTGGCAATTCAAACTTCTTCGATAAAGGCTTGTTTGATCTATTTAAATTATTTTATGTTTGAAAAAGAATCACACGTTCCATGACTTGACAAACTCTTTAAAAAATGAATGTTGAATAAAAATACTATCTCTCTATGGATTTATCTCAAATTTAGATTTTCTGACGAAAACTAAATTTTTTGAGAGATGGAGACCTCAAAGTAATATAAAACAAGTAATGTTCGTCCCTGTGACTCGCTTAACCCTCGACTGAATACAATACACTCGATATTTATCACCTAATTAAATTCTACATTTAGAAGTATCGTTACACAAACACATGCATACCAGAGTTGTAACCGGTAACGGTAACCGGCCGGTCGGGTCCGGTCCGGTCCGTTCCGTTCCGGTCCGGTAGAGGATTTCTTACCGGCCGGTATAACGGCCGGTAGAAACGAAATTTTCTGTACCGGCTCGGTAAAGAATTTTTCTCAAATTTTCTCTGTTTTTTCGAGAAAATGACGATAAAACAGTAGTTTCTTCACAAATCAGAAAGTTTTTTATCGATGTCGAAGACTATTCTCGTCAGAAAAAATCCAATAGATCATCTTACCTAATGAAAACTCATCAAAATATATTTATCATATTTTCCTTGCTCACAGTCATATTGAGCTATATTAACAACACATAACTGAATAATTGTTTAACAGGGTAATTTATCATAAGTTCACTTATAGGTCTTCTACTGTTTCAGAATTATTGTTTGTTTTTAAGAGCGTGGAGAACTAAAAGTTTGGCATAAAGTCTGAGAATTTTGCCAGAAAGTGCTCTTATATGAAATTTTGGGACATACTAAACGGAAAACACCAAAATTATACAATTTGTGCCAGATTTTGCTGATATAAAATAATTTTGTTTGGCTTTTTGTTAGAAGAAAAAGCAAAAGGATTAAAATGTCTAGTTTTTATTAGCGATGACCACGAAACTTCAAAAAAAAACATCGCAGAAAGTAGTGAAAATTTTTTCAAAAAGTGAAATATCTTTTAATATTATAGAGAAACTAGACCTCTCAATCTATCTCTGACCAGTAAGACATTACTGTTTATAGGATACATGCCGCACAGATATAGAGGACCCCAATGCGACCATTTCGTAAGAAGTGGATTCAATATAGAACTAAGTAATAACTATCGTGTTTGAGGATTGTCTACGAAATTTAGAAGCTGATATAGAATATGTGATCTCCTCAAGTCTTCAGTTCGCTAACAGATATCAAGAGAGTAAAAGTAGATGGGAACAAACAGTGGAAAGTACTGAAAAAGACTATTTTATCATTACTGCAGTCATTCATATGTAGATATGACTAATCCAGGGGTTGATTTGACGTTTATAGCGCCAAAAAAAAGCAAAATGATTTCTACCGGTATAACGGCCGGTCCGGTCCGGTCTGATCGGTTCTACCGGTACCGGTACCGGTAGGAAAAAAACCCTACCGGTTACAACTATGATGCATACAAAAAGCCTATCTATTATTGAAAGGGTTGATCTTTTTACATGAAAATTGTCTCCAATAATAATGCATAGTTTTTTGTATGCATATATTTGTTTAGCAAGAGTTTTCAATATCGAATGCGATGAGAAGTGATAGAGAATGCGTAGACTATATTCAGTCGAGGGTTAAGCGAGTCGCAGCGACGCGTATTACCTGTTTTTCAGTGTTTTTTTTCAAAACCGATAAATTTAAAATCTTTTGAAAAACTATTCACACCAATTGATACCTCGCCCTTGAAAGCGCTTTGGTCAATTGTATAAACAAAATCATTATTTTAGAAAAAAAAAACATTTTTTTGGGGTGAAACAAATTTTTTCTCCAGATAATAAAAAACTAATGATACCATTCGATTCTGCAGCCTCAAAAGCCTGTTGGTCGAACCCTATAAAAAATAAAGTTTTTCGTAAAAAACTTATCTTTTCTGAAAAAACATTAATCTCAAAAATACTTGAAAAATGAATGCCAGATTCGGATTCCTCGACCTCGAAAATTTTCGATAAAACAAATATGATTCCGATCGAGCCTTTGACCAGTGACAGGCAACAGACACAAAAACTCATTTGTCTTTTCTTTTCTTTGTATGATTGTCCTCTGAATCGAGGAAATAAAGCTTTCTAACAAAGTTAATACCAAACTTCACCAATTCCTAACATCAATTGATCAATTCTGGTACCACCACAATCAGCAATGCTGTTGATCAACGGCCATACTTCAGTGCCAACAAGACGCGCATATGGAAGATAAATGGCCATTAGCCTTTTAGACGATGTTCTTTTGGCCTCGCTGTTCTTTTGATCCTGACACAAACTATTTTTTTTTGTATGACCCTTCTTTCAGTCGAGGGAATATTCTTATTTTTGAATATTTTAATTGATAAATCTTCAAAAATAAAATACATTTAATTATTGTATATTATTGATTTTGAAAGTATTTACATGAAATTTCGTAGATAAAACAAATGTGATAATGTTGAGAAAAAGGAGTGAATATCGTCTATCGTACTTTATGACAGACTTTTTTTCTGTAGAATGAAAAAGTATATAAATGAGTATTATATAATCATCGGCACGTTTCAACACGTGTTTACCATATGTACTCACTAGTGGTCTTTCTTGATGACCCTTTTTTCTTTATATAGTTTCACTTTTCTTCACTCTTATCGAAGGGCTATATCTTTCTGTCCTGTCTCATTTTTTTATCGACCAATCACAACTGTAACAACGTAGATATTTTTTTCTTCTTCATTCTTTCTACTAGTTTGTTGTTGGTTTCTTTCATTCTGCGCATTAGATTATGAATATTTTTTTTTCTTTCGTTCTATCGTCTTCTTTATTATTCTTTCTAGTCGTTAACAAACTATCATAAAGCTACAACGTGTATTCAACGTATAGAAACTATTCATATATTATTATCGATTGGTTTTACTAAAAGTATTAATTATAGCTACGAAAAACGATGAGTAGTAGCGATTATAACCACCACCGTAAATCATCGCATAACGTGTTAGAAAAAATTTCAAGCAAAATTTCGGCATTAAAAGAAGATATAACTGAAGCTGTTAAAGATCGAAGTCATTCAACATCATCTGATCGTCATAGTTCAATGTCTTCTGATACTGGTTCAACAAATATTAATGATGTTACTTTTACTTTACAAGATGATATTTCTTCTGTAAATATTGAAAGAAAACAACACTTTCAAGGTTATGGTATGTTAAGAATTCTAAATTTAGATATTTACAATTTTATACTCCGTGAACTTTAATACAGAAAAAAGTCTTTAAAAAAAATATAATTTTTACTAATTTATATACGTTTATAAGAAGTCAAATTAAATAATTATTTTTATATTTAATAAAAAAATACATGATTTCCGATAGATGTCAATAGATATCCATTTAGTATGTTAATTACGTTTGAAAATCTTAAAAATAAACAAATTAACAGATCATTCATTTTAGCTTATAAATTCAGATCCTGATATTAATAAAAATAAATGTCATGTACAAATATCGAACATATCCTAGATAATTAAATAAAATTAAGTAAATATCAAATCGAATAATTTCATTTTATATATATATATATATAATAATATAAATAAAATCTCAAATTTCTATAGGAATAATTTATTTTTGTAAAATTAGTATAAAACATTGTTATTGAAGATACATTATATAAATATTAGATTAGTTTCAAACCAACAACTCTAATAAAATTAACTAATTTTCAAAAATTCGAAATAATTTATATGAATTTGCATAACTAATAAATGATATCGTATAGTTTATACTTGAATAATATTAGAGTTTTATTAATAAAATTTTTGTTCGTTCTATGTTTAATTGATTATTTTCATAATAGATACGGAATCATTGGGATCAGCTGTATCAACAGGATCTTATACTTCATCAAGTGGTATATCAATGACAGGACCACCTCGTCATACAATTGATCAATTAGCATTGAATATGGGTTTTGGAGGTATTAGACCAAGTGCTGCCACTCCATCAAATTTATCTCCTACTTCAACATCAAGTTCATTATCTTTAGTTAATTCTTCAATTCCTGTTTCTTCACCAGTGATAACCTCATCAATTTCTCAAGAAAAATTTCATTTAACTGATAATATATCATTAAATAGAGACATTTCAAATGAAACAGAAAAAGATGTAAAAGAACGTACTATTACTCAAATTGATCCTGTTGAAATGGTTGCTAAACCTACTGTTGTTACTGTACCAAAAGATCCTGTACGAAGAGCTGCTATGTTATTATCTGGACCAAAATTTCAATTAAATTATAACGAAATGCCAAAAGATAAATTAACAATAAATACTGGTACTATCTATCCAGTTGCTGTAAGTTTAATAACAAGTTAAAATATTTTTCTTTTTTTTTCAAACATTCTTCAATATACTGAAGGCTCATTCGATAGAAAATTGTTTGTTCTACAAAAGTACTATTTTTATTTTTCAAATAATTCTTTCTTATCAATGGGATTACAGCTTATTGGAGCTAAGATACTGCATTTTGAGGATATTTTTTAACAGAACGACTATGCCGTTCTGTTAAAAAATATCGTCAAAATGCAGCATCCCAGCTCCAAGAAGTTGTAACTCCAAAACTTTTCCAGGTTATTCATAGTTCATTAGGGACTATATAATGCACATAATTCTTACTTAAAAGGGGGTGATATAATTAGGATACTTCCTTCGTCAAACATAAGAAAATTTTTTGATTCATTAATTAGATAAAGTATATTGAAATCTTTTCATATAGATTGTTGTTGGAGTTATTTCTTTACTATTTGCATTATGGAAACCAATATCATCGTATTTTTCTGGTTTATTAGTTGGCATTTTATTTGCTGGTGCATTATGTTATATATGTATTCAAATATTTATTAATATGAAATCTCAAGAAAATGCTATTGAAGAATGGATTGAGTTTCCAGCTCTTGAAAATATGCTTCAAAAATGTGACAAAGAAGATAAAAATACTAATATACAAGTTAGTTTAATTTATCCTTATTTTTTTTTCTAATATATAAAAATATTATTATTACTGTAATCATTTTTAGGTAACAGGTGCTTCAATTGCGTTTCAACGTTATGATGCTGATCGAGATGATGATTTTGTTCGTTATCCATGTGACATTCGTCTTGATGGATATCGTCTTATAATTCAACTTGCTAGTAAATCTTGGCATGACGACAAAAAATCGGATAAAGAAGTTAAATTTATTGGTTATCGTGAATATTTAATCAAAGGTAAGAAATTTTATAATATATATCAAACAGGTTTTTTTCTTTTTGTTTTCGTTTATTTTTTTAGAAGCTCGAATGATTCTTGTGCCAGAAGCAACATTAACACGGGCAAAATATTGGATGAATGATTATCCTATTGTTATACAAGATTTACAAATACTTGATAAACAAATTCTTAATAAACAACAATCAGAAAAATCTAAAATTGATACAAATGATTTTTTTACTAATACTGCTACAATTCTTTCAATTTGGTTTGAAACTGCTCCACAAAAAGAAGAATGGTTTCATAAGTAAATTTATACGAATTTTTATCAATAGTGTCACATATATAGGAAATCTGAGATGTAGAAAATGCAACATGTTCAGATGTTGCATTCCGTATTTCCTGAATGTGTGACATTTCTTATTTAGTTTTTTTTTTTCAAAATAAATTTTTATTTTTCTTTAGATTTTCTTTAGTCTTACGTAAAGGAAAAGAAGAAATGGAACGAACAAATAGTCTTATTGCAGAAAATAATAGTTCACTATCATCATCTGTTTCGAATTCATCAATATATCGTCGATTAGCACAAAGTGATTCTGATGTTAATCTTCCATCAAAACCAGCTAATGAATTTGATATTCTTAATTCAGTAGCTGAAACAGAAATAAATGCTCAAGAATTACAACAACAAGCAAATGTATATTTTATATAAATATTTTAAAATTTAATAGAAAATTCTATTTAGATAATAAGACCAGAAGATGATGAAATTGATGCAAGTGGAACACATCGAACAGCAGTAACAAAATCAAAAATATTAACAAAAAATGAAGCTAGCTTAGAAAAAGTTCTTCAAGCACCTGAATGTTTAGATGAAGCAGCTATAACAATTAATTTTTTAACTCGAAGATTATTATGTGATATGTTTGATATTCCAGTTTTTAAAGATCTTCTTAAAGATAAAATTGAAATGAAATTAAAAGAAGTAGCTGTAAGAATTATGAATAAATCAAATGTTTTCTTTTATTCATATATTTATCATAGGTATCTATTCTTGAAAATCTTCGTGTTGTATCAATTGATTTAGGAAATACATTTCCTGTTATATTAAAAGTTGAACCAATGCAATGGAATACTCAAGGAATTTGGTTTAATTTATTTTTATATTATCGTGGAAGTTTTAAGTAAAATTGAATAATAAAAAAAAAATATATTTTATTTTATTTATTTTAGATTATCAGTAAAGACACGTGTTTTACTTCAAAGATTAATTAATTATGATCCAAAAAAAGATAAACCAATATTTGCTCAACATCATTCAGCACAAATTGTTCATAAAGATGATGAACGTATTGATGAAGATGATTTGATTCAAAGACAAAAGCTTTTAGCTAAAGAACCTGAAATTCCTGAAATGTATAAATATAAATAATTCAAAATAGAATAAAATTAAAATGAAATATTTTTTCGTTTTTTTTTTAGGGCAGTTACACGAAAACTTGGTCTTGCTTTAACTAATTTGGCATTAAACAAATATTTTCAAATGTTTGCTAATATACCATTTATAAGAGGATTATTTGAAAAATTTTCTCAAGATGAAGCTGGTGCTGAGATTGAAGTAACAAGTTTTAGTGGAATACTTACAGTAAGTTAATGCAAAATTTTAAAGATAAATTATGAGAGTTATTCTGAAATGACGGATTGACTTAGATTTAATATATTTCTTGAAGTTATATTTTCATTTCTATATTTTAGTTAAACATTCCTCCTCCACCAAGTGATCGAATTTGGTAAATATTTATATATATTATTCGAATATTTTTTATACCTTGTTTTTTTTTTTGTATTCAGGGTGGGCTTTTCAGAAATGCCGGATATAAATATAAAAGTAGTACCAACTTATGGTGAAAAACAATATGCTTATACATTACTTCAAGATTTTGTGTTAGCTCGAATACGAGCTGAACTTAAGGTTTGAAAAATGTTTTTATTTTTATGTTAAAAATTTTCTTTTCTTTTTGTTTTTTTGTCTAGCGACTTGTTGTCTTGCCAGCTATGGATGATCAACTTCTTCCACTCTTTCGAGATTGGGCTATTGATATCATGTAAAATTTTGAACAAAAAAACAGATTATATAAAATTAATAAAATAATTCTTATAATTTTATTTTAGTGGTGAAATTGTATCAAAACCTGTTAATCCACTTACAGATAATTATAGAGAAAAATTAAATGTTCAAGCTAATGTTCGTGCTGGATTACAAGAATATGATAATAATAATGGTAAAGGTTTAACTCGACAAGCATCATCAACATCAACATTCTCTTCAGCTTCAGAAACCACTCATCTATAAACTTTTATGTTCATTATTTGATAACTAAAATCTCTTGTTTTATGCTAAGCAAGCTTTTTCTATTGTATATATTTTTATGATTACCGTTTATTATTAAACTAGCAAAGAACGTTCTTTAACGAGAGAATTAAATATATTAAGTCAGAATATACGATTTTTAAATTAATAGAATTTTTTTTATTGATTTATTATATACTTCTCAATGATTTCTGTTTCAAAGTCTCTTTTTTAGTGTTGAATACAGAGAGTTATAATTTGAAAGGTACATTAATATTGAGGATAGTTGCCATAATTATTTGAACCAAGTTCAATCCTTTCTAACAACTTGTTAAAAGTTTTTAGGTATCTTTGATAATGCATGGGTTAATAATATTTCATCCATTTAATCACTTAAACTGCAACCAATGAAATTAGTTAGCCAAAATTTACATAGTACCGGGCCTGGTAAATATGATGGATGTGACATTATATTGATGTCTTCTTCTATGAAACAATTAATAATATTGGATAAGTATGAAGTAACAGGACCAGTTGATTTAAAGAATATATCAAACAAAGGTTAGCATCATATGACTTATGTCTAACCTATATTAAATAAATCTATGTCTCACCACTAGTAATGCTAGAACGCAAGCGGCATGATTGAACAGAATTTCACTAAATCTTTAAAAGAAATGAAATACGACTAATTCATGCGGTATCGAAGGTATCTAAAAATTTTTTCGAAAAAGACTAAAAAACCTTTTAACAGGTTGTTAGAAAGGATTTTTCAACTTGGTATATATAATCATGGCAATTATCCTCAATATTTGATAAAATTAGTTTCTCATTATCTGCATGACTTTTCCGCTATACTATCGGCTACATATGATGAAGTTACTCGAACAGAAATTTAGAGTCGAATTAAAAATTATACATAGATATATGTATCTCAGCTATTGATCCTTTCTTTTTTTATAAATGATATCCATTGAAGTCATCTAAAAACAGCTTACTTACAAAAAAAACTCTTGATTGCATATAAATCAAATTTAGAAGAATCTTTATTCATTAATAATTTCTTCTATTGGAACGTATGAGCAAAAAGAAAACAGCTCCGAACAAGAAAAAACAATCATAAAATTGTATATTTGTTACTTATTCTAACTGATCTCAAAAATAAAATTTAAAAAGGTTTAAAAAATCTTCTTAAGTGAGATTAATTTATGATAGGATGAATACAGTACGATAAACATTTCTTTGTCATTAAAAGTATGATTCATCTTGGATCTATAAAAGTTTACTATTTATCGATTAAAGAAAGAGAGGTATGGAGTACATCACTTTTTTTTCTTTCTGCTTTTTCTTCACACAGCTGTTATTTAATATGTACGCAATTTTCAATGTTGATAACAGCAGAATGAAATACTTGTATTCGCTCTCCATGTGGACCATTCATGTTGCTTCCATCAAAGACTCGACATGACTATATTTTTTTCTTATCTGTTTCGTCTAGTAAGAAGCATTGTCTTATTAATTGAAGTAGAAGAGTATACACAATAGTACTGACAAATACATTTTCTGGTAAATGGCACATAGTCAATGTGTACACATATAGTAGTGTCTCATGTGACACTGGCATAACATTTATTGATAAACATAAAGGTTATTGAGTTCACAAATATATTTATAATTCTATACAACTGAATAAATAAAAATAATCCTAATTTTCGACACAATTAATTATTACATTGAATTTTATGTGTTATTCATCTTATTGTGCACTGTTAATAATAGAATAGTTTGAAGAATATATTTTACTTATTTCATAATGATTATTTCATTCAAAAATATATTCATATGTTTTAGATTATAGTTTCAATATGTCTAAAAATAATAATAATATTCGAGAACGTACTGATACAGCAAAAGAAGTAGATCATCAAGCGATGAAATCTTCATTATATACACCAAAAATTACAATTGAAAAACCGAATCGAAATGTACCATCAGATACAAAAACGAAAAAACAGAATAAAAAATCTGCTGATCATACAGTTAAAGTGCCTATATATTATTCTACAATATCCGTTGCTTCTGCATGTATTATTCTAACATCAATATTTTGCGTATGTATTTATTACATTTAAAAATTCGAAAAGTAAAACGATTCTTTTTTATATGAATTTGTAATGAGTAGATTTTGTATTTCTGTGATCTATTTTGAGATATTTGAAGATCTTTATTTTATATAAGAAAGAAATATTAGATGCTTTTTTGCATTGAATTAATGGTAAGATATATTAGAGTATCTTTAAGTTGACATGCATACAGTTATAATTCTAGAAAATTTCATGAAAATTAAGCTAATAATATTGATTACAATTCGAAGATCTAAATTCAATATTTTTTTTATTTATGTCAGTACTATTGTGTTATGCATGGACCTGTATCGTCATTAACCAAAGGTCTATTCATACTATTATCATTTATTTTTTGGTGTTGTTTTATGATAATTTTTGTACCTCCTATACCTCAATCTCAAACATATCATAATTTTGCTGATAAACGTTCATTACGGCAATTAATTCCATCATTATCATATCTAAAATTTCCAAATGCTTTGGATGTTTTATCAAATCTACCATTTCTAATTGTTGGTCTATATGGTTTCTATTTATTATTATCTCCAAAAACTATAATATTTTTAACAAAATTTGAAAAAATTGGATGGATTATTTTTTTTATTAGTATGGCATTTGTTTGTATTGGCTCATCTTATTATCATTTAAAACCATCGAATGGTACTCTCGTTTGGGATCGTTTACCAATGACAGTTGGTTTTTCATCATTACTTGGTCTATTAATTGATGAACGTATTAATCCTATATTAGGAAAATCTTTATTTCCATTTTTATTAATTGCTGGTTTTGCTTCATGTGCTTATTGGTATTATACCGATGATCTACGTGCATATATTCTTGTTCAATTTTTTCCTATGATTTATATACCAACTCTACTTTTAATATCTTCATCGGTATATAGTCATACACATTACTATATCTATGGATGTATTTTTTATACTTTGGCTAAAGTCTGTGAAGTAGCTGATAAACAAGTATTTCGTTTAACATTAAATAAAATTAGTGGACATACACTCAAACATATTCTTGCCGCATCAGGTATTGCAACTATTCTTTATATGTTAAATATTCGAGTGATTTTATAACGTTTAAAGATTGTTTTTGTTTTTGTTTTACTATTTTTATATATTTAAACATGCTTTATGTAAAATTATTAGTTTTGTTTAAATAAACAAGCATTATTTGGAAAAAGTTAGTATAATTTACTGATAATTTAATCTTTTATTTATAAGAAATGGTCTTTTGATCTTCTTATGATAATTACTTTATTTAAATTAAAGTATTATTCGGAGTTTGACATATTTCTTTAGTACATAAACTTTGTTTATTATTGAAGATTAATTTAGGAAAAAAAAAGCAATAATTGAATTTGATTAGCAATTAAGAATTTAAAAACTATTTTACAATAAGAATAATGAAATTTATTTGAAAATTTTTTTTTACTAAAAGCAACTACATATTGATTAGTTTACAACAATGATTAAGTCAATGTTAATGCTTGATTAATATTAATAAATACTTATTTAGCCATACGAGCTATGGTACCCGTGCGTGCAGCTGATTGACCTTTTATTGTTGCTGTTGGTTCAACTGTTGCACCACGACGATGAAAAATAACAGTCATTAAACTTTTTCTACCATGTAATTCACGCCATAAACCAAAAAGACATACAAATGGACAAAGAGTAATTGTAATATAAGGTAAATAAACAAAATATTCAAGAAAAAGCATTACTGCAATTGGTATTTGATTATATGTATATGTATTAATTTGTCCAACAATTAGAAAAGGTATCCAACAAATAGCATAAAGTGATGCAATACTAATTAATTGAAAAAACATTCGAGCATTTTTTGACCAAATATTAGTTTGTTGCATACGTCGTTTATGACACATAATTCTTGTTGTAAGAATAACATTAGCAATGACCAATATAAACATAGGTATACCATGATCAACTAACCAAGAAAAAACTTGCCAAAAAGGTACAGTCATAAAACAAGGTGCTGCACACCAAAAAATAAAATAAATAAAATTATTAGTACATGGAAATAAAAAAACAAGAAATATATAAAGACATATAGGTAAAAGAAAACAACATGTAAGAGGTACATAACGTAAAGCAAAACGATGTTTTTTCAATATAGCTGCATGAAATATAAAAAGATGCCGTTCAATACTACCAATTGCCATTATCCAAAGACCAATTCCATAAAGTGAAGCACTAACGAAAACCCACCATTGACAAAACATTGGTGTCATTATAGCTGCTCGATTTAAACGTAAAAATGATAATGTAAGTGGTAATTCTCCTGCAGCCTATACAAAAACAAATTATAATAAAATTTATATCTTTTTAAAATATATAAATAAACCTGTAAGAAATTGACAATAACTAAACAAATAATAACAAGATTTGTTTCTCCTCGACGAATATCACGGCGTCGAATAAATTGATAAAATAAATAAAATGAACATAAAAGAGATGGAATAAGTAATGCAATTAAAAAACCCAAAACAATTCTTCGACTGTCTGGAATTGGCATGAAAAATTCTTTCGTCAATAGAATAGAAGTAGTTAAATTTACAGATATTAAAGACATTTTATATTACACTCTATAATTAATAAAATAACTTTTGAAAATAAGAAAGTTTTACATTATTTTATATAGATGAAAATGAACGCATAATAAGTTGTTAGCAATAGATCCTAAAGGTGTTTGACGGATTATAATAAAATCTAAGAAGATTTTATATGAATTCACATGCATTCTACTTGGAACAAAAAATAATTTTAAGCTTTTCTTTTTAAAATTAATCCACAATATTAAAATATATAACTTAGCGGACAAAAATATCATGATAGAACAATGCTGAAGGACAATAAAAAAATCACAGACGAGAAAATATTAAATACTTGCAACTATTCTTTTTGGTAATTTCCTATATAATTCATTTATATTCGCAGAAAATAATAAATACAATGTCCTCATATATTGACATTTATTTAAATCAGGTTCTTTCGTAGGCAATTTAATTAATAGAATGAAATAACGAATGTCTCAGAATAAATTACATTAAAATTCATTAAATTGTTT